>CAEGAD010014944.1:0-15595 GCA_903067055.1 Poeciliopsis paucimaculata
CGGATTTTTAAAAAAAAAATAATTTTTATAAAAAAAAAAAAATTAATTAAAAAAAAAAAAAAAAAAAAAAAAAAAAAAAAAAAAAAAAAAAAAAAAATAACAAAAAAAAAAAAAAAAAAAAAAAAAAAAAAAAAAAAAAAAAAAAAAATAGAGTTGCACACATCCACACACACGCACGAACAAACACGGACACACAGAATGCCTTGTAGTTTTGATAAAGCAGCAGCTTTCTCTTTTGTTTCGGAGCCGAGCAGGGATTAGGCAGTGCCGGGCTTTGTCCTGCAGTTTTCCAGTTGAGCAGCACACAAGAGAACTCTACCTCTACTAATACAGTCAGACCTCCCAGCAGGCCTTTCACTGCACAGCCGCTAAGAACCTGCTGCAGAAAAAGATGCTTTTCAACGAGTTATCAAATCTCCTCTATACTGTCCGTGCCTTTCAGCCAAGTCTTTTTGTCTTTTCATTTCAATGGGGCATTGAATGCATCGAATGGAACTGATGGGCAGATAGATGGACAGCAGAATGTAGCAGAACCATATTAATCTTGTTTAGATACCACGGATTACAGTGAACTTATCAACCATGGAGGTTTAAATTATGCTATAATATAGACTAAGTAACTGAAGTAGGTACTCCTCCAATTTTCTGACCTTTAAAGACAAAAAACATAATAAATTGTTCAAATAGTTGGAGTTTAAATAGTAAATGTAGAATACATAGTAACTCCTGATAAGAAGTTGTCGTGTTTATTGTTTCAAAGACAATAAACACTGAAAATGCCTGTGACAATATGCTGTTTTTCTAGTTAAATTTTTAATAAACAATGACTAAGTAGAGGTAGAACCTGAGAGACCACATACGATGATAAAAAAAAAAAATCTTAGAAATAACAGGACAGGAGCAACACACCGCACACAAATCGATTTCACTCACCATCATTCAGATGTGAGACAGGAAATCTCACAAAACCTCTCGTGATCAAACAGGAGTTCAGGGTAAACAAACATAGCTGACCGGGAAGAAGCAATGGGGATAGTTTGTGGATTATATTTAATAGAGAGAAAGCAATGCAACTTGACATTTTTGACCAGTTTTAGATCAGAGCAGTCCCAACGTCCTTCTGGATAGCCGAGGTAACTCTCAACACACCACATAGAAGGAATATCTCTTAAGATGATCTTTAGAGCCATCTAAAATAATATGGACATTCTCAAGACTGTCAGAATGGGGAAATCGGGAAAAAAAGTGTTTGCCAAATGTTAGGACAAAAATATGATCTTTTTCATTGAACATAACCATCAGTGGGCTAACTGATAGGCTGCAAGCATGATAAAAAAAACAAAAACAAAACATTTTGTTTCTATGTAATGCAAAATACGTCTTTTTTCAGAGGTAATGAATGAGAAAGAAAAAAAAAAAGACATGACAAAACATCTTCATTTGCTGCTGGTTTAAAAAAAAATATCTCCATAAAAATTGCAGAATTTTCTGGATTTTTTTTTTTTCTTTTTACTTAACTAATACAAAGCTTCTCACAGCAGACTGAGTTCTGGATGCAGCGGGGGGTTTTGATGAGTTCATTAGGAGGCCACGTCACTTATGCACAGTCACACATAAGGCAAAGGTCAGCCAGGATTACCCAGGTGGCCACTGTATGTGGGCGTCACTTTGATTTTCTGATCGCGCCCAAACCATGCTGCTCCTCTGCAACCCAGTAATGGCTTGAAAATCATCGCGCCTTTGTCACATCATGTTGAAGTCAATGCCAGTGTCACTGGAAAGTTAAGATGAACGCTTTCAGATTGCTTTGAACATCAGGAGGAGGGTGGGAACTCCTGTCCACTTCACACTGTTTTGAGAGGGAATAAAGCTTGTGCCAGGACTCTTAGTCTATCCCCTCTGTGATCTGTTGGTGCCATTTAATGCATTTCAGAACCACATCTCATGTTTATTTGGGATGAAAGTGATTTTTTTTAATTATGAAAAGCCCTTCCCTCCACTTTAACAAATTACTATTCAAGCTGGCTGTGTTCATAATTCATCACTGTGGACCAGGCTCATGATCATGTTGACATAACATTTGGTCTGACATTTCAGCCCAGCTCATGGCTGTCATTAGCTCTCACCACACGAAACCTCATCACAATCAGTCACACATGGTAGGAGAAGCAAAAGAGGACAAGAAAATAAAAAAAACAGATGAACAACCTCGAACCTGCCAATCTAAACCCATCACCCATTGTCCAGACTTTCTCCAACAGGAAAGTGACAACAAATGTTTGTTGCTTCAAACAACACAAAAACGAGAGACTGGAGCAGCAGCACAACTCTGATAACAATAACACCATTTTAATTCCATGAGGGGAATATTGGATCATACTGAAACCTCGCTGTTCTGCTTGAAGTCATTTCCGGCTGAAATAAGGACACACTTTGAACAAACACACTCGGCTGACTGACCGAAGCTCTGACAATAAGCAGAGGAGCGTACTGACAGCGACCTGTCGCTGGGTGACAGATTCCCATCAGTCTACTTCAATCCAGTGCACACTGCAGACATACAAACTCAGACTGGCCAACACAAACCTGTTTCCAAGCTGTCAGTCTGCTGGACCTAACAAACCAAACAAACTGTCCTGTGCATTGTGTGTAAGCATGGCAGAGGAAGGATGGTGGGATCATCATTTCTGTTGCTGATGCTCAGTGTTGACAATCCTCTTAAGGACTGGAGATGATGAAAACCCACAGACCTGAACTGTATGCTGAAGCAAAGACTGTGACAAAGTGAACTGCCTTGTGAAGGTGAGGTGAACCGGAATGAATGTCATCAATGGGATCATTCTGTGAGGGTGATAAATGGAAACATGTATGTTGGTCTTACCTGCAGCTTGGACCAGGTCTGCAGTAGTCACGTTTTTAGGATTTGGGCCGACCCTGAATGTCATTGCAGGACCCAGAACTCTGCAGACAACAAGTAAAGAAGAAAAAACAAACAAACATCTGTTTCCTCCTATTAATATCATTTGCTGCATATACTGGTCAAATTAATGCCAATGTGACTATTCAATGTGGATTTAACCCACTTTCAACATGAACATGGTTGACTGCTGCAGTGGCCAAATAGTTATTCTGATGTAGCTGAGAGTACAAGGCGGTAGCAAAATCTATCTAGTAATTCAAAGAGAGCTTTGTAAAGGACCATACACTAAAATTTTCAGACCCCAATTTTAATGTATACCATATCAACTGGAGCAAAAATAAAGTCTCAATATGTGAATTTAGGACCTGAATTTTTCTGAAGATGATGTAAGTCACTATAGGTTTTGTCCTCCATTTCAGTTTGAGTACGTCCAAATTACAGTCATTGGCTGAGCAACCCTGCACCCCTTTACTATAACACTGAGACTTGCACTCTTTGCACCCTTTCTCTTCTGTCTGGCCTTGACTCAGCTACAGTCTTTTCTCCCTGGAGCAAAATAATTGCTGAAGGTCCCCGAAGTTGTTCATAGAATAAAATCTAACAACTTCTACACACTCTGGTACGATTCAGGGAGATGGTCACAGGGGAGAAAAATAACAGTCTAGCAATGTGTAAAGGAATACCCCACTCATGTCTAGAGGACCTTCTTATAACACAAACTAAAATATTTTTTTATAAATCAAAAAGCATAATCTAAAACTGGCTATTTTTTTTTCTTTTTTTGCTAAATAAACCATTATTGTGTCTCTGCTTCATAACAATGAAATGTTATGTTACAATGAAACAAACTAATGAAACACATTTTATTCCCCATGAATGATGAAAACTCAACAACAAATAAAGTTTTTTCACAATGGAACATTGCGATAATTGGCCCTCGCTTGAGACACTGAGGACCAAACAATGCATGTGCAAAAAATATTGCTGTACAAGCTAAACGGATTGCCCCGTAATAGTGAGGCAAATTTTTATATTGCAAGAGTTGATGATTCAGCTTGTTAACAATATCTTAAAAACCCAAATGGTAATATACCACCCCACTTGTTTCAAATACAAGCCAAAAACCTAAAAAACAAAGCGCAAAACATGAACTTCTAACTGGGACAGTTAGCATTTGTTAGAGATCGCCAACAAAAGTATATATAATTACATATTCAAATATATAGGTGTGTGTGTGGCATAATTAGTGTTTTGTATGGAGCGGGTGAGGCAAAAAGTATTGTGGAAGTGGTGAGCCCCATAGGTATATAGGCAAAAGGCGTTCTTCTATCCATTGAAAATACTGAAAATAATTGGAAAAAAACTGAAAATACAATTGTAATTGAACTATTGTAGGATGACTCTTTCCTTGATGATCAACTTAAGCATCCAGATTTTTACAACTGAAGGCAAACGAGAACAAGGATAAAGGCACATGGGCTAAAAATAACAGATCAAACACAATTTTAAATTTTAATAAAAGTGAGATCCGCGAAAAGGAAAAAAAACTATAAATATATTATCTAATTTGGCTTCGTATTAACACTGCAGTATGTAACTTTTTTTTATGTTCATGTTTTTAATGTCATCTACAGAAATTAATTGCTACCGGTCAAAAAGAACTAATCAGGGCCAGGAGGAGTGTCTTAGTGCTGTCAGCCACCCTCATGTTCCTCTGAACCAAAGTTTTTTGTCAGATTTTTTTTAGTATTAAAATTTAGAGTGAGCCAGTTTTAATAGTACTTCTTAGTAAAGTAGTAGAGTTTGTATGTTCTTTACATGGAAAAATTCATATTTTCCTTAAGACTGGTTGTTCATGTAAACCACATTTAGTGAAGAGTAAACTATTTACATCATTTAGCCTTTTTATTGCCAATTCCAACAGTTCTGTAGAAAGAGAGGCCAGAGTTGGAAGCAGTTTTCTGACAGTTCCCAGCGATCCTAACCATCATCATCATCTTTTCCTGCCATGTTTTATTCCACTCTCTCCTCATAATTTTTTAGGTTTGCTTTACATTGATACTTGTTCATTGAAAAGATAAGCAAGGTATTAATTTCCGATATCTGCCACTGATTAACATTTTTCTTTGATACATATAATTATTAATAGTCTCTGTTTGCCCTATATTTACCAGATAAAAGTTTATCTAAAGATAAGAATAAAGGAGAAACAAGTTAGTGTTTAACGGTGTTCTGTGGTTGTAGTAGTTGAATGACTCATACTAATTTAAATCAACAGTTCTCACTAAATTCATTTGAATATAAATGAAATGTAAAATAAACCTGGAAACCCTTCCTGCTCATACATGCTAACTCTTCCCAAGGTAGATCCACCCCTGCTATCTACTTCAGTTAATATACTGCCTTCTGATAGCAGCTCTGCAGTACCCCACGCAAACTTGATCATAACAGCTTATAAAAAAGACATGAAAATATATTAAATGTACTAATCTAGACTGATTGAAACAGGACAGAGATGTCTACTTTCATAAAGTTTATTGAAAGCCTACCAATGCATCACTCACTATACAAACCACACATGAAACTATATTTAACTGACAGCATTGTTGCCCTTTGGTTGTAAAGAAGTTATGACCGATATGTGCGTGTCTCATCAGCTCTGTAATATCCTGAAAAGTGCACATATGTTTTTGGTATACTTCACCTGTGCGGCATAAAGGGAGATTCATCAGACTGCCTGAGAGCTGTGACCCAGACCCTCTCGCCATCAGTCAGCCTGCTACAGACGCAGCTCCACTGGTCCAGCCAGGAGCAATATATGAGCCAATACTTCTCAACAGATGGACCCGACCATGCAACAATGCATTTATGAACATGATTATACACATGCTCGGGCACAGGCAGAAGGGAAAGCACACTGCTCTGAAAATAAATATGCCCTTCCCCCAACAGCACCTTTACCTGGGCTTCAGTTTGCTCTTGTAAATGTCAATGTTTCCACAATCTTTACCCCTGCTTCAATTCTCCGTGGCCAAGGGTGCCCTGACTGAGATCACAATCCATCTCAAATTGAATTGACTTTTTTTTTTCCTCTCAAGTCACACCACACCAATATTATTTGAATATACCAAGGGGGAAAACACTGTTATAGTTGGGAGATGAAGCTGAGATAGATAACTTATCTGTAGGAATTTACCCTGCATCTTTTGTTACTGAATGTGTGAGCCTGGACTTCATTTTAGCTCGCCTGGTGGGACATGATGAGTGTCTGTGTGCATGACAGTTTGTATTGTCAGGGGGTGGGGGGTTGTCTTTCACAGACTGTGTGTTAGCACAGATCTGTGAGTGTGTGTCCAACTCCCCCTAGTGTTGTTGAGCAGTAAAACACTTACGTCATCTGAAAAAGATCCATCAACATCAAGAACTTGAGTTTAAAGAAAATGTTTCATACTGATAACTGTGGTGGTGAGAACCACCACACAGAGCTCTTAGACAATCTGGAAAAGTATGGAAGTGGGATATTTCAAACTTTATTTACTCCCTTCCTTGCCTAATAATCTACCCTTCCTCGCTTCATCTTTTCTTCCCTTCTTCCTGTTTTCTTTCCTTTCTTTCTCTCTTTAGTCCCTCCTCTCCCTTCAGTTCTTGTGTTGTTCTTTCCAGTCTCTGGCATATGCAGGATCCTTATTTAATTCCTTTAGGACTCTAAGATTGCCATAAAGGACAAAAGTTCTCAGCCTGGAGATTTAAATCTGGAAAAGTGTCAAGTTTTTACATGAAAAACATGCAAGAACTGTGAACTAAGTGTGCCCAAAATTTAAAATCTAAAAGAAAACCACACATTTCAGCCCTCTGCTCTGAAAATCATGTCCCTTTGGTCATATTTGAGTGTTTCCTTTCATTTGTCAGGACTTATCAGAGCTTCTGAAGGTGAGAACTTCCATCCTCCAAACAAAGCAGGGCAGCGTGCTATTACACAGCTCTCTTTCTCCCAGCCGGCACATATTCAGGCGTAAGCTTTCAAACACTCACCTGTTGCACGCTCTCCTCAAGGTGCACAAAAAAATGTCCTTCACCTTGGCTATTCCTAAATGAATGTGCTTTCATTGCTTTGTAAAAATGAAAAAGAACGCCAGTAAACAAGCCAAACAAAAGGGAATATTTTCTCTATTTGCCTTCGGAACAGAAAAGAATAAATTTGAGGTGCAAAGACACAGCAGAATCTTTATTTGAGGCCGGCTTTTAAACCCATTTTAACTGCAAAACAGCAACACAATGCAGCAAAGTTCCTTTAGAAATTCTGTACTAAAAAGTAACATATTCCTTTCAGCAGTGGATGTACGGGAAAAAAACATTATTCATTGTGTAACTAGAATGACTGTTCTGTAATTAAGGAACCATTTCCACATGGAACGCTACAATATTCATTCTGATTAGGATTTATTTTGACACTCTACACTGCCAAAGTATTGAATAACTATTATAAATAATTCAGTATAAATCATTCAGAGCTATCCATTCTCTCAATTAATAAATGTGCTGTGGTGATTGCTTAATGCAGTCCTCAGGTTTTGGTCAGGAATTTGACACCATATGTAAAGGACATGATCAGAGTTTGGGGTCATCTCTCCAATCTTTAACAGAAAATTGCTTGATATGTCAATTTCATCTATCTTATTCCACGTGTTCTTTACAAGGCTCCTTTTTTTTACATGTTAAAATGTCCGGGGGACCTTTTCTGTTAAATTTGCAAGTTCTGCAGATTTTTGGCTTTTTCCCTCAACTTCTCCAGTATCTTTCACCAGCTAGAGACAGTAAACTGTCTTCTTGTGTAAGTGTTTGTGTAAATGATTGTTGTGTTGTCTTGGCGTTGCGTTTGCCTGATTTAATGTCGGACAGTTGTCTTTTTACTGTCTCTTGAAGTAATGCCTTAACAGTAAAAAAAAATAGCTATTAGTTTTCAGACGTCTAACAGAACTTTGGCATAAATTACTTTTAATGCAGGAACTGTATCTTTGATTAAGTGGTTTTCTCTCATTTACATGTAAGAAGTTCACGACTGCGCTCTCTGAATAAGAGTTTGGTTCAATAATGCCTCAGACCATTCATTAGCATCAAAAGGCATTAATCATGCAGTGCGTCAAGAGTTGATTCCATGTGATGTGAAATGACAGGTGTATTAACAAAAATTAACAAAATCGCTGCCAGCAATATTACACGTCCTGGTGTTTTGGCTCAGCAGCACCAAATGTGGAGGTTGAATTGAAAATCTGAATGCCTCTGCAGCTGGCGTTGATGCTAAGGTCACTGTGATTTTATTTAGGAAGCGTTATGCAAGCTTCATATTGTGTTGGAGTGTTTGGCACGAACACTGCAGTCGTCTGGCTTTGTTGTTCTTATGCTGCAGGTGTTATTGAGCCACACAGACTTCACTTCTCCCTGCCGGAGCGTTTCAAAAGGCTCGTCAGATCTCAGACGAACACGTCTCCTCTGCCTCCTACGCAATCTGACACCGAGCGGGCACAAGAACCATGTTAAAAACACAAATCAGTCCAGGTTCAAGGACAGTTTCTGCTCTCATTAATCCATTAACCGCCTCCTCATGGAGTCCTTTTCTCTGTATCCACTGCTACTTCCAGTTTTCTCTTTTTGCCTTTAACTAAAAAAATTGTTTGACGGCTGCACAGCTATTTTTTGACAAGAGGTGCTGTGGCAGTGTCACGGAGCTGTTTTGAATACAGCAGAGACATCAGTGTGGGTCTAGAGGTAATTAGGCCTGATTTCTCTCACTGCATGAAGTCAAACACCCCAAAAGGTCAGAAAAACAGCAAACGTCAACAGACTCCTGCACTTTTCTGTTTTTGCATAAACAATCCTTTCAGGGAATGGGAAAAAAATGTCACCCTGTTTACCTAAACTCAAAGACTCCAATGTGAAATGTTTCAAACGCTTTAAATATAATTTATAATTCTACTGCATGGTAAACCAGTGTTTGTACATACGAGAGCTGCGTGAGGTCTGCGGTGTGGAGGTTCAGCCTCTGGGTCAGCCGATCCATCAGGTCTGAGGCCCGGTCATTGGTGAGGGAGCTGGAAGAGACACCCAAATATTAAGGTGTTAAAATGCTGGTTTTCCAAGAAAATACTTTCACATTTCATTCCCGCCAACGGGTCATTGCACACAAGCAAAATGAATGCTTGTCTGAGTGGATGTAGTGCAAAAAACAAGAGAGAACATTGCAGACAATCACAAATAAAAACACACACAAAGCACTGTGTCGAGGGAAAAGGGATCAGCTGCCTCTCCGGGCTTGCTAAATCACCTGCTTTTTTTCCAGCAATGAAACAAACAATAAGGTGCAAATGGAACCTGCATGAGGTGTAATGGCTGCATCATACAGACACTCCTTTCTCTCTCTTTTCCTTCTCTCATCTTTCTCCTTCCTTCCGCATTGACATTTTCGCCAATCCTGCACGCGTCGAGCCCTTGAAAAATAAAACACACAACGCAAACACACTGGGGCCACGCACGCGCCTTCACGTTGAGATGAGAATAATAAGGTGCAAATGAAATTGAGGTGAAGTGTAATGGTGGTCTGATAAAGCCATGCCTCATCTCAGCTCAGTCCATGGCTGCTTTCTCACTCAAGGAGGAAATAGACCAAACAAAGGCAATCTGCCGGACGCTGAACTTCGTACGCGGGAGATGAGAGGTGCATCCTCACAAGCGCTATCAGAAAAGCTACTTTTTTTCCCTGATGGCTTAACCAGGAATCACTGGGAATTGCTGCCAGGTGACTGCAAGGTGACATGCAGCAAGAGGTCATGGATCGCGATGAAACAGTCTTTAAATTGTGTCTCCATTCCATATAATAGAGAAATGTGAAATAAGCAGGGAAACAATTTCATGGAGGCCTGGGCATTGAGTGCAAGATCATTTACTGCATACAGTTCCTTTCAAAAATCTGTACAGACCACTGAACTTTTTCACACCACAACCACGAACCGCAAAGCATTTTATTGGGATTTCAGAAGAAAGATCAACATAAAGTAGCACGGTGTGCATTTTGTGTTTAGCTCCTTGTATCAATACTTTTTAGCATCAATGTTTGCTCCAGTTACAGCAGCATGACTTTTAGGGTATTTTTTTCCCAGCTTTAGTCAGAAAGTTTGTACAATATATTTTTTGCTTACTGGTTGAAACTCAGTCAGACTGGATAGAGAGCGTATGTCTTGCTGCAGCTCTTTTAATCAGTCTGGGCTTTGACTGGACCATACTTACACATGAATTTGCTTTGATTCTAACCATTCAATTGGAGCTCTGGCTGTATATTTTATCATCATGCTGGAAGGTGAGCCTTCATCCTACACTCAAGTCCTTTGCAGCCTCTGCAAAGTTTTCTTTCAGGATTCCCCTGAAGTTAGGGCCATCCATATTCCTGTTAACTCCCACTAGCTTTTCTGTTCCTGATCGAGAAAAGTCTATAATATTGTCATCACCATGTGTCAGGATGATATATTCAGAATGATTTCTTAGCAAAAAAATGTCTTCTACATCACAACTATGTGCTACTTTGTCTTGGTCTAACATATAAAATATAAAAAGATATTGATTTAATATGAAACAAACATGAAAAAGGTTTGTGTGTCTGAATACTTTTGCAAAGAATTGTATGTGGTACATCTTTATCTAAGTCAGATTATTCTCATATATTAGTGCTTGGTCTGCATTTGCACCTCAGCCACATTTTCTAACAGATGTAACAGTGTGCTGTGCCTAAGTGGCTGGTTTTCTGTTCACTTAAGTGGGTGCAAAGTTTTTTCTTCTGCAATTTTTGTGGAGTTTTAGAAGTTAAAGCTCCACCAAAGCAATTCCAGACACGTCCCCATCCCTCTGCGGTAATTTGAGCAACTGGAGAGCTTCAGGAGTGACTTGGTTGTTGATGCTAGCGCTTTTCCCCCTTGGGGTTTTCTTTCTCATTCTCCTGAATCCGTACCTTTCCCACCCCCATCTCACCTCCCAAAAGCATCCACACATACCACTCCAAAGCCGCTGCCTCCTCCTCCTCCTTCTTTTCCTACATCTCACCCCCCACCACTTCTCTACAACCAGAGCAATGTCAGATGCTGTTGGATAAGCAGCTCTGTGTGGCCTCACGGCATGTGAAGAAGGGGATAACAACTGTGCAGCCATGACATCCGAAGCAAATGCAGAGACACCTTCATAGGTCTACTGTGGGTGTCCGCTGAGTGGACAGCAAAGAAAGAAGGAAGGTGACCCGTTTCTTTCCTAATATATACCGTATGTAATCTGCTACTTCTATTTGCACAGCAACAACGACCGGACCCATATTGGACCTTTACGAGGCTGCGTTTGTTGATCAGGTGAAGGACAACCCACTGACACCAGACTTGATAACACCATAAAGAGATTTGAGAGCGTGCCAGGGGCAAAGACAGAGTCGATAGAAACTTATCTCTGTTGAGACGGAGCCGAGCCAGACGTAAGAGAGAAAAGGAGGCAGAAACTTGTCTCCCCTTCCCCACAAAGTATCATCATTAAGGTTGTAATGCTGCACAGTAATGCTCTCACACTGAGGGATTTATCATCTCCACTATTGTAATCAGGTACAGCACACACAAAAGAGTGTAACCCACAGAGTCCCTTTTCCACGAAGATGGGAATATGTAGGTGGCTTTGACAGAAACTGAGCTTTTAAAGCCTGTGTCAGTTAGCGAACAAAGCAGACATATGCTTGGTGCAAAAATGAGTGTACTTGAAACAAATCCATTAGTATGTCAGAAGCAAAACACTACCTTACAAAGAAGACTTGGACTACGGTGTCAAGTTGAGTAGCATTAAGAGTAAAAGGACATTTCCATCTGATGGTGCTGCCTATATACTTTTGTACAAAATCTGATTTAATGTGTATAAAATACATCAAGAGAAAATGTGTAGGAAATGTGGTCACAAACCAATGCCCAAGTTATTCTGCCATCTCAAGGACAGCTGTCATTTTTGTAAAAAACAGTCATGTTTATTGTAACGTTTTCACTTCCGAAATTAACTGTAGCACTAACTGCAGAGTGTTCCAGTTAACACTAAGTAAAGAGTGATTGTTTCTTTAAATCTATGCTTTCAGCAATCCAAAATTGGCATTTTTAGTAAATAAAGCGTTAGACAAACATGATGTTACTTCACAATATTGGTTAATTTTCCAAAACTATATCCAAATGCAGAAGCAACATGTAAATAATTGGCCAAAACAGTAATGTTTATGAAATGTTTAAAAGGATAAAAACAACTTTACCCCATATTTGAACATCACTACAATGTTACAAATGAAACAGAATATTGAAAGTTTTCCCAGGGATAGAGAGAGATTTTCTGGGTGAATCAAAAGGCATTGAGCTCATTTTGGAGTGTAGAAATTCTGTTCAGTTGAAAAATGCACAAAATTTTCACAGAGAGACTCGGATGGCAGCTTATCAAGAGGTGCAGCATGGATTTAAAGGTGGACAGGCCATTGTGTCCTCATGTCAAGGCTTCAAACTTATCAAGTTCACAAGGACTGTCAGTCCTCAAAGTAAAGTATTGTAACACTCTTACATGCAATGCACAACGTGAACCATCACTACTCTGACTCCTAGCCAAAGAAAATCTTATCATGCAGTTGCACTGATCAGTCTATGCTCCACATTCCAATAAACACTCCACAACTCTGAGATGTTTTCCACTAGAAATCAATACTGATGCTCCCGCTGGAATAAGCTTGAGGAAGTTTTAAGTTTGAGAAGTTTAGAGATGAGAATAGCAAAAAAAAAACAAAAAAACTTCTAAGTAGGTGATAGTGCTGAATATTGATTATATTGCAGATGGACTAAAACCCCTTACTTCCGAACACAAATAGACTGAACTAATAAAATTGTAGCATCATTATTTTCTTTATGCAGAAATATGACTTTTCACCTTTTCTATAATCCAGGCATATTTAAATAGTTACACATGTCTTGGAGACTGCATGGTGGTCTTAATCAAGTGCAAATGGGGGTCATGGTGACAACCTGTTTCAACCAGTTCCTCTTGGTAAACTGTTCATTAGCAACTCTTAATTAGCAGAGATTCTTTGCTAGTATAAGCATATCATAATGTGATAAATGCAAAATTATGATCTATAATGATGCAAATAATGTGCAAAAGTCAAATCAAGTTGCATCAGACTTTCTTGTAATCATTTAAGTTGTCTTGATTGTCTACAAACGTTCTAAGAGTTTTTAAAGTTATCTATTATTATTATTATTTTAGCTGCTTTTTCATTTTATACTGCCCTTTTATGATGAATATTCTTAGGCAAGTCTCTTTATTCAAACCTATGAACCATTTAGATACAAAAAAAGCTCCTGGATATAGGAGATGAACCACAGACATGTCAGTAGTTCAATCCAACACTAACAAAGAATCAATTTTAAAGAGATTCCTTATGTACCAGCAGTCTGGCATTTAGCTAACACACAGAAAAACATACTGCAGATGAATCGAATGAATCAGATGAAGGATGATGCAGCACCAAAACCTTGAGTAAGCTCTTTGTCTTATTTTATAAGCATACTGCATAATAAGACGTCATGGTCAGGTAAAAGAACAGACAGGAAATGAGTGAAAACAAATCAAGCCAAGAAAATATGTAAAAGACCACTAGGAAGCATTCAAAACTACAGATCAAGACCTCATTTTACAAGAATAGAAGAAAATCTGACTTGTTGGAAGTAGAGAAAATAGTGATGACTTCACATTTTTGCACTTGCAACTCATCAGTGCAAACAAAACTACTCAGTTATCATCCAATTCAGTACAAATTTAATAAATTAGTAATCTTAAACTAGTGGGATGCATAGCCTAAAAGCAACATTCTGAATTGTATCATCAAAAACTCACTCTGAGTTGGTGATGATGTAGCCAAAGTGTCTGTCCTTCCCTCTGCTGGAAAACTCCTTCACTCCCACGTGGACCAACTGGGTTTTAATCTTCATGTCCTTCTTCTGCGCCTCCTCTGGCTGCGCAGTCTCCTCGGGGGCCTGGTCTGCTTGCATCCACCTCTGGATCTCAGAGTCCACCCTCCCATCAGGCCCTTCTGCTCCACCACTCAGCCGCAAGGTGGACCCTTCCTTCGCAGGGATAGTCACAATCTGCTCCTCAGAGCGGTAGGGGGCAGGAACTTGACCCTGCTTCGTTATGCTGTGAACTCTCTCCAGTCCAACCATTTTCTGGAGAGGAGCTGGCGGCCTACTTTTGACCCCCGGCGCACCACCGAAGGGCTCCTTGTTGAGGTAGTCAAGTAGCTTGGAAAATATGGCCCCATGCTGTTTGAATAAGAACAATTTTACTTTAGAAATCAAAAGGACATTTGTGTTTTTATGAATAAATTGGACAGAGCTAGTTATTAAAAAGGATACATTTATGATGCATCTTTCACAGTTTCTGAGCGTTTGGATTCAAGGAAGAATAATTTTCTTCCTTAAAATAATAAAGGTCACATTAATTAGTTTCTCTTGTTTGTTGATGAAAATACTGAAGACAAATCTGAGATTGTGTAGGGATGCGATGTCTTTCGAATTCAAACTATACACCTATTCAGATCCTCCTTTTAAAGTAGCAGGAACAAGTAAATAAAACTGTGTCTTGGTCATGTCTCATAAAAAAACACTATTTGTTTGTTAGTAGAGTAATTTATAATTCACCTTGTCAGTGGACTCTTTTTCTGCAATGTCTATTCGTTGGCCTGGAAACAAACACAATGTATGTGAGTAAACTGTATAGAAACAAGGTTCCTCTTTTGTTTAGCAGAGAAAAACAAGTTATTACAGAAATATGAAAGCGTGAGAAATGCAGTTAGCAGCATTTTGTATGAGTATTACACAAACAAAGCCAACAATGCCTTGTACTCGTACATTATTATACATAATATTGTACATAAACGCTAACCTTGTTGTTTTAATGTTAGAGTTCCCTTTGGGTTTGGATTCAGTCCTTCATCTGATTTCAGATTCTGGTCTTGATTCTGAAGCATTTCTGCCGGCTTCTCCTGGTTAACCCTCATCTCCCCCCTGGGGCCACCAGCGCCGGGTACTGGCTCGACCCCATCAGTAAGCCGCTCCTCATCCACCTCCTGCAGAGCTCCTGTGATGACCTCAGCAAGATGGTCCAGATCTTTGCCCATCAAAGCCTCCATGTTAAGGCTGTGCCTCCCCAGCTGATTCACCGCATTAAGGATGAGATGATCTGGAAAATCAGGAATAGAGAACAAATTATTTACAATTTTACTTTACAGTTGGGTTTCATATACTACCAGAAGCTCAAATGATTTTTCTGAAGATTTTTTTTCTAATTGACAAACTGTCAAAATTAGGACATACAGGCTCAAATGTATACATATATCCTTCTAAAAATTCAGTTAAATGTCTCTTAGCATTCTGCATCTCAGCCACCCCATTAAAAAGCTCCTGGCATCATTTTAATTTTCCTGTCACAAACCAAGTTCTAAGTATTGGAGTGTAAAATTTGTGAAAAAAAAAAAAAAAAAAAAAAAAAAAAAAAAAAAAAAACACAAAAAAAAAACTCAACCAACCAACCATTGGGAGTGGTGGGGCTTTTGCTGGGGCCCGATTTGGGCCAACT
>CAEGAD010014953.1:0-29083 GCA_903067055.1 Poeciliopsis paucimaculata
GAGAAATAAAACAAAATCTTCAGATTTCACTTTGGTCCCTTTATTGAAAAAAATAATTTTTTTATAGCAAAACTTGGTCCTTTTATAGATTAATTGTTTTGTGAAAGATTTTCCAGCTCTGATTTAGATAAATGTTCTATAAATATGGGTCAGTGTAGCACCCACACCATAAACAGTATCTTCATTCAGTGTTAGATTTGAAAGATGAAAATGTAAAACCACTTTCTGCCGATAGATGGCAGCACATGTGCAGAAAAAAAATCCGTCAGTCCAGAAGGATTAACTTTGTAAAGGCCTGCAAAGCATTCCTTCATGCTTTTATCAACGGAAATGTCAGAGAGATAAACACAGAGGAAGCTTTCCTAATATTAACAGTCACTATGTGATGAAGGTGATTCATGGCTGCAGCTGCTGTAGCAAACATGCAGACAATGAAAAGTGAATCTTGTTCATGTACGAAAGTATCTGCATCTACAGTCAGAAAGCAAAACTATATAGAAATATTTAATAAAAGCTTTCTGGACAGAAGTCAGACTCTTCCTATCACAAATCTAAACACCAACAACACAGTGCCACCAATGTTGTATGTTGTGGTGGATTTGTCTTGGAGCGTTGAACTGGTAATGAGTTGACTGCATTCTGGAGGCGCAATTCACACGTTGTTGTGATGCTAACTTAGTAAAACAAGCCAAGGATAGGCACTGTCTCCATGGTTACCAATGGTTAGACACGTCTTCTTTATTATGTTTTATTTGATATCTTTCTAATTACACTTACTTAAAAAGTATATGAACGTTAGTCACGGATTGGTTATTTTGACATGCAGTTTCAGCAGTAAACTTTTTTGTACTTCTGAAAGCTTGTATCGCATTAAACTAGTAGCAGAATAAGCACTGTACAATGCCTTTAGGAAACATGTTCTTTTAGTGCTTTGATGTGTAAAAAAACTGAAGAAAAGAAATCAGCAAATCCCATCATTTCCTGACTTGCAACTCAGAAGTAGAGTCATTTCCAGTTCTGAGTTTCAACTTACAAGACAAACTTGAAGGGAAGGCAGTACTAACTGGTAGCAACCCTAAAGTATTACAAAGTGCTATAAAGTTAAATGGTTTGCCTTTATAGCACTGTCGTATCTGCTGATCACTGTTAGCTAAAGCAATGTGCCATTTCCACTCTTTATTCTCAAACAGACTGACTGAATTTATGTATTTATTGTTATTTTAATGGAAGCTGGGGAGGTTGCATGGGGATACAGTAAGTGTATGTTGAGACCTTCAAATTAACAGATCATCTGCCTTCATGTTGAGACACAGAAACCTGTGGCCCAACATCTACGTCTGTATATTTATTATAAGACAGAAGTAACAATCGGGCCATAATATGGGGATATGTGGTGTTGAAATGATGGTGTTCTGCAAGAGCAACTTTCTTCTTCAAGGGAAAATGAAAGTGAAATATGAAGGCAATCATTCAAACTTTTGTATCTATTTCTACTTAAAAAGAAGTGGAATGAAAGGAATGCAAAGAACAATAGTAACGGCAAAAACTAGCTTCTGATTTATTAATTCAACAATAACAAACAAAACCGCACCCAATCACAATAAACCCAAAAAGAGGAGACACTGGAACCAAAAGTAAAAAACAAAGTGAGGACTTCTCCTTTTCTGGTGAGAAATTTGCAAAAGAATAAAATGAAAGCTTAAAACTTCCTCCTTATCAGAAAACGGAGTTAGTTACAGGAAACAGAGCATGGCGCCAGGTAAGAGGAGAACTCTGGAGAGAAAGTTTATTTTTGTATGAATCACTTGCAAAAACATTTTTCTGAACTTCCTCCTCTGTTGCTCATCCCTTCTCAAGTTTTACGAAATTCCCATAAAATGAGATCAGGCAGGGTGTGCCGGGAACAAAGAGCAAGGCTCCAAGCGGGAAAATCAAAACCCTAAGAGCAAATATTAAATAAACAGTTTGAGTAGAAAAACATAAAACTCAGCAGCTGAGACAGAGGAGAGATACTGCTGCACAAATGATTTGCCAGTGGAAGTAGGTTCTAGATACCAAGTATTATATATAAGGTGTTTAAATAAATTATAAAATTGTTCCCATCCCTAGAATGTGCTCAGCTATGTCATATTTAAATAAAAAATCTATTGAATGTATGCACAAAGCATAACTCTGAAGTTATGCTTTGCGCTGTACTATTCTGAAAATGTAAAAAAAATAATTATTTACTACTTCTTTTTTTAGTTAACTTTATGCAATTCGCAATTCCCATCGGCAGTTTGTGTCTTCGGGACACGAGTAATCATATTTTCAAATTTATTCATATTTACTGATGCTCTCATTGAACAAACGGTGGAGGGGGGAAAAAAAGCAAAACTATCCATCCAGAAAATGTGGACAGTTTGGGAGGATTTTAACATCATTAATTGTAATTTATTGTGACAACAATAAATCAAAATTCTTATCATAAAAAACATGTTTTATATTTGAAAAAAAAAAATTTAAAAACCACATTTATTTTTTCAGAAAACATGTATAATTTATTTTGTGGCTGTAATATGAAAAGACGTGAAAAAAGTGCAAGTTATGTGAATCCTTCTGTAACAAAGTTTAATTTATACCATTAAAATATGGAAAGTCAAATGGATTTGTATAATTTGCGTTTTGAGTGAAGTTTTTACGCCTAATCCCATTGGGAGATGTAAGAATAGTCCACATAAATGACAACATTTTAAAAGCTTGGCAATACGAGCAATTATTTCACCAAAAATTGTGGTTCCTCCTTGCTCTTAGAAAGGTATCAGTCTACCAAGTGGTAGTCATGGAAACAACCATCCAAGAAGAGAAGAAGAGAACCACCAGTGTCAACAGCTGTGGCACTTTATAACAAACTAAGTCCACTTCATCTGCATGAGATTTCCTCCCTCTCTCTGCAAACTTTTTTAACATTTCCCCCACTTTAAAAATTAGCCGAGGCCATTAGCACGCATCAAATCAGTGACATTGCTCGCAGCAAGTAGGCCAGCAGTCCCGAGGAAATCCAGCTTAAAAATCACGACTCATTACTCGGAAGTGAATATGACGCTGTGGCATGTTCCTTCAGGACTTTTCTAACCCAGAATGTAAGAAACACTGCAAACAGATCATAACCTAACTAAACTTTACCCAATCATCCTGGGACTTCGGACCTTTCATATGCCACCAGTTGCTAACTAAGGCTACGTTCACACTGCAGCCTGAAGTGACCCAAACGGCCTGAAAGTGTCCCGCATGCACAGAAGAGGGCGCAATAACGTTACACAAAAAAACTGTGATAACTGCAATAAAAAAAGAAGAAGAAGAAGAAGAAGTGCTTAGTGTTTGTGGAAGTAAACATAGATGCTAGCAGTGGAGGATAGCTTACGATTTTAAAGTTGTAGCCTACAACACTTCAGATTTTTTTTGTAGTTTTAAGCAAAAAAATCACAGAGAAAAAGGCGAAGTCCTGCTTCAGTGCTTGTCTGGAATCAGAGCCATTTCTGGTAACTGATGCTGCTAAACTCCTGGTAAAAGTAACTCGAGTGTGCATGGAAGTCACTTCCTTTTCCTTTTCCCATGGTTTTAATTAGTCTGGTGGAGTCAGGGTCAGTTCTGCACCCCCCTGAGCGTCTCTAAAATCATCTGACAGTTTGGTAAAAAGGTCACAAATCATACCTGGCATCAACAATTACAGCTACACTTTTAAGACAACAAAAGACAGCATCTTCAGCACTGGGAACATTTTTTACACCCTTTTCTGTTTTATGTTGCTTTATTATTCTCCCACACAAATCTTTAGAGCAGTAAAACATTATTCTGTAACATTAATCAACCTGATTACCGGACTATAAGTCACAGTTTTTTTCATAGTTTGGCCGGGGATGCGACTTATACTCCGGAGCGACTTTTGTGTGAAATTATTACCACATTATTATATCATCTCACATGTTATTTTCACAGTAAACCACCAGAGGGCGCTCTAGGCCTGTGTTGATAATGTGTGTGGTAGAAGCTAGCTCCGGAGTTAGCCGAGTTGTTTACAAGCGACAGATGAAGATTTAGTGATTTGGAGCGACACGGATGGTTTGGTAAACTTGTTAGCATGTTATTTATGCTATAGTTATCTGAATAACTCTTAATATGTTATGCTAACATACCAGGCACTTTCTCAGTTCGTTGTTTATGTGTCATGTAACACTAGCATACCGCACTATTATTCAGCCTGTTGTTGCCTCTATTCTATCTTTATTGCCTTTCAAGATGACATGTCTGTTCTTGGTGTTGGATTTTATCAAATAAATTTCCCCCAAAAATGCGAACTTAAGTTGCACCGGAACTATAAGTTCCGGTGCAACTTATAGTCCGGAAAATACGGTACCTAAATTCAGAGGAAATTAATTAATAACATTAAAAAAGGGTGCTTTTGTTTATGTTTCTATTTCTACTTCTTGTGTTGTCACAAAAACACTGAAAAATACAAAATCTTACCTTGTCCCACTTGACAAAAAGTTTGGACACCCTTGATCTACTGTGAACTTATGAACTGTAAAGGATGGATGAATGTATCTGATTAATCTCAGATAATTTTCCACTGCAGATAAGATACTGACTTCTCATAAATTCTCAACACAGTCCTCAGTTTTAAAAAAAAATCTGACCTCCCTTTTTAAGAAAATAACCTTTCAATGAAGCTTACATCCTAATTTCAGACAGCAGAAAACATGTGAGAACCTGTGAACATTGTTTTTAGTTACTGAGCATGACGCCTTAGTGTTTTATTGAATGGACCAATTCAGGCAGAAAGTAGGAGACAACCCAATTCTCCAGGCAACACTTCTCCCTGGTTCTGGATAAAAATATGTGTTGACTATGTGTTGACAGTCCAAAATTCCTTTTGTAAAAACACAGAAAGTGCAGCACAACAGTGGGGAAAGGGAAGTTTGACAGGCGAATGAGGGGGTGCGGATGCAAACCCTGACAGAGAAATGACCAATCATGTGATCTTGCTTCACTTCACACAAATGGCGGATTCCTGTGGTCACATGTCCCACATCACATTTATACAGACTGTATCTTTCTGTGCCGTCTATGGCAATAAATGACATCCTGAAATACATTTATGTAATTCTTTAGCATGGAAAATGTTGTAAGTTTAATTTAAAAGCAGCCTGACCAGGGTTATAGTTTAGTTTTATTTTGTCGTGACTTTTTCGTTTGTAAAACTCATTTTCACTTTGGGCCAGATCAAAAATTTTAATACCCTTAAAGGGCTGGTTGTTCCAGAAAGTATTGATAAACCCAATTAAACTGTTAAAATATCAATAAATAGATGTTTCTTTCAGCATTCAGTAAGAGTTTCTAATATTTTTTTTTTTTTTTTTTTTTTGTGGCGCTAATTTAGAAGCATTTATAAGGATTTCTTACGATATTTGCACTAATGTATGATATTAAACGTGACTTTTTATTAATCGCCATATCGGTCACGGACAATAATTTGACATCAAGTAAGTCTCAGACAGCAGTCACTTAAATCCAATGTTTATAACCTATTCTGAGAAAAAAATTGCAGTAAAATCAGAAAATAATTTGTGGATCTGTTCATTATAAGTGAATTTTGTAGATTGGTTAAAAACTGCAGTGACTTATTGATGTAATCTGGAGTCTGGAGGGCCACATAAAGAGCTGTGGCGGGCCGGATTTGGCCCTCGGGCCTTGACTTTGACACGTGTGGTCTAATTCATTTAGCTTTAATTAGTCAGAATATGTTCATTAGTTTTTATTAATTAAATACTAAATATTGTTTATTTTTATCTTCAGTTTTTATAAGTTATTGTAATCTTTCTAGGCGCAGAATTCAAAAAGGGCAAAAATATTGTATTGTGATTATATTTACATTGATTGGGCTCAACAGAAAATCCCATTTTCAAAAAAATATATTAAATTATTGCTGAACAACTGAATCTGGAGTTTCCTCACAACTGTCGCCATTTTGTGGATTAGCGCTGACAAATGCCGTAAATGTGCACAAAAAAACTCATCAATTTAAATTTGAAAGGCTACTAAAGAAATCAATAAACACAAAAATGAAGGCTAGTATATCTATAATTATAGCATGTTTGAGTTACTTTTATAAATGCATGACATAGTTCAAGTTAGTTATAGTTTTATCCGCATTATTTACCATTTTATTTTAGTTAAAATCTTTTCTCTATTTTGTTAGTTTTAAAAAATTATAACCTCGCATCTAACACCATTGGATTCGTCTTACTCTACATTAACATCTACATTAAATCCTCATTTCAGATCTTTCTGAGTAATATTAAATATTAAAACAGCAGGTCACACTGAGGCAGTCTAAATGCTCATAGCGCTGAAAAATGCTCTATTAATAACGGACAGAAACATTGTCAAAACAATAGTAAACGTGAGCAGATCTGGACAGAGTGTGTGGGCTGAGTGAGCTGCTGTCAATGGGCTCATTCAGCCCACAGAAATGAGCACAAAGAGGCTGAATGGCCTCGTTTGGCGCCGCGGTACAGTAAGAAACACCGTAACAAACACACATCGGTTCCAGATATTTATGACAAGAGTCCAGCGTAAACCAACCATGTTTGTCTGCTTGACGCATGTGTGATAATCGGTTCTTGATTCTCTGACTAAATATCAATGAATGATTGAAGATTTTTTTCTGTTTGATTTTTGTAGAAAAGAGATGTTCATTGTAAAACTTTAAAATGTTTTTTGCTGTATTAATAGAAAAGCATTTAATTTTTATTATTAAATAAATTAAATAAAAGCAGAGCAAAGTTGAAATTTCAGTTAGCATTTTTTATAAGTTTACTAAAGGTTAGTTATAAAAAGACAAATGCTTTGTGTTGTAATCAACATTTTCTATTCTAAGAAAATTATGTTGGTAGTAAAATTATCTTGACTAAAATTAAAAAGTCTACATTAATTATCTGTGCTGTCAAATTTATATCATCCTTGATCTGGAGATGGGGGCCACACAAACTCAACCCAAGGGCCACAAATGGCCCCCCGACCACACTTTGGACACTCCTGATTTCCTGTCATGATGCTTTTCGACACATGTGTCAACCTCAAGGCCCGGGGGCCAAATATGGCCCACTTAAGCTTTTGATGTGGCCCTCCAGACTCCAAGTTACATCAATAACTTTTCACAAATCTGCAAAATGCACACAAAATCAACAAATCTCCACATTTTTTCTGATTTTACTGCAAATATTTCAAAAATACGATACAGCGAGTCATAAAAAGATACATTATCACAAAACGTCTTTACAAACAGTTTTATCTTGGCAGCACAAATCTGTAAATTTGATTACAAAGCACTAAATCAATCACAAGATCCTGGATGAACGGCTATTTATTGATATTTTAACCATTTAATTGGTTTCATCAATATATTCTGGCACAACCGGCCCTTTAAGAACATTTTTGATCCGTCCCAAAATGAAAATGAGTTTGACTCGTTCATGTTTTTATACTCATAGTTGAGAAATAAATTGGACATTAGAGTTATGGTCGACATTAGACAGATGATTGAAGCTAACATCCTGTTGTTTGTTACAGATGGTTTGCGGTTGTAGCTCTGAATATGAATGTGACTGTTACAGTAAAAATGCAAGGTGGGCCCCCTTCAGGGCCCCTGAAGGGCCCTCTGGTTGCCCTGCAACTGCTGTTTGTTTGGCCACTGCCCTCAGAAGGGTGCTTGAACGCGTTGCCTGTCCTCCAGCAGCTCTGCAGTCATCTTTAATCATGCCAATGTTTACCTTTGTTCAAACAAAATTAGTTTCTCCATTGTTGTCTTTTGCCTTAAATGCAGTACACTGTAAAACATTTGAGCAGCATTAAGTCGTGTCTGCTCTCTTCTACTATTTAAGTAAAATAAATTTAGCGAGTTTTAGATTTTGAACCTAAATGTATGAGATAAACTTACAGTAATAATTTGTGTTAACTTTTTATTAATTTTGTCAGACCTCCAAGAGTTGGATAAACTAGAGTTTTTAGGTTAGCACTTAAGTACACTGAAAGAAGAAAAAGACAGGAGTGGGAACTATTTCCCAGAATGCTTGGCGACATGGAAGTGCGTTACATTGATCTGACTCTTGTATGTTATTAAAATGTTTATTTTAAATGTTTTTGAGCTGAATTCATTGTGATGTTTAATACAATTCATCATCAGATCAGAAATTTTGTTCTTGCAATTTGAAACAAGAATTTAAATTAAAATAAGTAGATATTTTAACTTGATAATGTGAGTGAAAATAATAGAGAAACCTTTAACTCTTTAACTTGGTGAAGGAAGGTTTTTTTTCTTGCATATTGTGAAATAATTGTTTGGTTTAAATCGCAGCATTATGTTAAAACTCACAATTCAAGATTTATTAACTTAAAAACAATGTTTAGACAACTTGTATTTGTTGTTAAATCAACTTCATGAACTTTAATTTCTGAATTAAAACCAAAATAATTCAATTGTTGACTTTAATTGCATTTTCAAGGCAGCAGGTGGACTTTCATTTTCAAGCTAAACCACCGTCAAATGTTTTACAGTGTAAGTTTTAGACACCAGGTTGTCAAAAACGGCTGATTTAAATGTATGAACATAAAGAAACATTGTTTTATTCAGAGTAAAATGTTAAATTTCTCTCAGAATCTGCAGATTAAACCAAACTATTCTCATTTTTTGTCTTCTTGTTTACTTGCAGGAACGGCATTTTTCAAAAAATCAGATGACCTTTCCAATAACAACTGAGAACATCTCACAATTCAAAACAATGCCCATCTTTCCATTCAGCTGTTTCCTTTTTTTTTTACAGGACTGACGAGCATTCTTCCAGCTTTTCTATGCAACAGAGCATCATTGTTCAGACTGTGAGGGCGCTCATTTAGCAGTCCATAGCTCTGTGTCATGATTAGGAGGTTATGAGCAGACCCACCAGACAAAACCACATAGCTACAGTATGTGTCATTTTATTAACAAATATGTGAGCTTCTACAAGCAAAAGATAGAAAAAAAAGTAATATTGACAACATCATGATCAATCTGGACTGCAAACCTTTTTGTAGAAAATAGAAATTCTCAGCGAGGTCACGATCTACCTTGTGCAAAACAAATACCAGCTGCATCAAAGTTTGATTGGGAGAGCAGGGTCTTGCATCTTGAGCTCCTTGGCGACTGCGTTTCTTTCATTGAATGCCAATAAAACGAAGCGGGCAGGGTGTATTACACATCCCCCGCTGACCTATCAGGCTGACATACCAAAATGTCAAGAGTAATGCCTTTCCAGGCCACTGTCACACACAAAAAAAATGACTGTTTGCTTAAAATAGAAAGCTTGTTTACTCCCCCACTGTCTTCAATCAATTGTTCCACTAGCTGCAGCAGATGAAATAAACAACAAATAATGAGGCAAAATACAGCAGCCCAATCTATGCAGCCGTTCTTTGGTCCAGCATACACAGTCTACCCACTTCTCCCAGGGGGAACACTTCCTAAGCGTCCTGAAAAGATGGCTGAATCACCTCGAACCTGGCAGTAGCGCGTGAAGCTATGTAGCTTACCTTGAGAGTTTCCTTTTTATAAATAGTTATGGAATTGTTTGATTATTATCTAATCCTCTTTGCTATTAACAAAATTGTAGAGAAAAAAAACACTTTTTTGTGTCAAAGCATCTTGTAGGAAGCTCACATCTGTGTGAGTCTGTGGGGTGGGCACAGGTACATTAGTTTACTTTTGTTTATTTGATGGCTTGGCACTTTTTCTGTAAGCTAAAAATGAATAAGCAGAGTTTGATCCTGCCTGAGCTTTTTACATCGAGCATTGGTTCTGGTAGGGTCGCTGGTTTATGAACTTTTTCTTTGTGTTTTTGTGAACTGAAGAGCTGACGGGTTATCAGGTTGGACAGCCGTGGCATCTGCCGCTCTCTTCTTGAGCGCCGTGCTAAAACTGCAGGTTTAACAGTTAAATCCTGTCTAAATGGGGGTTCCTTGATCTAAAGTCCCCAGCGACTTTCAATCCCCCTTAACCTTCCAGTTTATATGTTGCTATTTTATCTTGATGACTGACAAATAAATATCGCTCAAACATCAATCCACAGAGTTCAAAGTTCATCCAGAAGCTACATTTATCCCTTTTTATTGGGACAGTTAAACATTTATTGAGTACTACTCTTGGAAGCATTAGCATTTGATCAATTATTTTCTGTCTGTATTTTTTGTTTCACATTCCTTATTCTTTGAAAACACAGCCACAACCAATAGGATGAATGCTACTTAAGGCTTCAATACTGCGATGGAGTGTTCAAGTATACACTTTGTGGAAGTATCCAAAAAGTATCCTCGTTAACTCCTTAAAGTAAGAGGTTGTAACAGTTGAGCAGGCTGACTTTTCTCTAATCTGCCCCTGAATATAAACAAGAGCTTTGCCTTTTAATTTAGCTTTTCTTCACCAGCACAGACCGGACTAACAACCACACTACAATCTCATTAAACTAACATAAATTAAGATAATCTAGTGCAGTTCTGCTACATCTTTAGTCTATTTTGTTGGAAACATCTGTTGTATTTATACAGCAGAGATTGAAAACTTAAAAAGTAAATCTCTTGCACTGAAGGCTTGTCTTTCAAGGCTGAATAGTGCTGTTATAAAACACCTACACTATAAACACTTTCATGTGACACCTTTGCCCCTCTTCATATTATAAAGATGATGACAAGGCGCAATAAATAGTCTCACAGCTGTTCACTTCAACAGCCATAGCAGTTGTTGTCACTACCTGTTTCCTTACAGATTTCAACACATATTTCCCCTCTGGAGTAACATTTCTGAGTAAGATTACAGTCAGACTGACTCAGCACAAGCTGAAAACTGATACCAAACCACTGAAAGTCAAAGTTCTCGAGGAACAGCCAATGTGAAACCAACAAAATAAAAAGAGTATTGAAGAAACACAAGAAGAAGTGTGTGATACAAATGCAGAAATTGGTATTTAAAATGTTTCTTGCAGCACTAAAGTTGTGACTGTTCGTCATTTCTTCTGGCCTGAAGCTTTATTTCTTAAAGGTTTATAAAATCTTAACTACATCCAACTACAATGGACAGAAATATTTAGAATTATAAATTCATTCTGATAAACAAAGTGTACTTTTCGCATTTCTGCCAAGTATTGTGTGAATGAAACCCAAAGACAGAAGCAGCTGTTCATATTTTAACAGACAAAAACTTGACCTGCTCACACAAAATCTGTTTTCTTGTGTGAAAATGGCTCAAGATGAGCTGCTAACTTTAACTGATGTCAGAATACAGTCCATGGTAAACACAGCGAGTAATAAAAAGTCAAATTCACCATCATAAATAAGTGCAAATATCACAAATATTTCCAAATTAGAACCACAAACACTTTGATTTTTGTGCAAAGAAAACACCAGAAGAATCACAAAATCCTGGAAGAACTGAAAAATGTTTAAATAATATTATTTGATTTTAAGAAGATAAGATATTTTAACAGTTTGTGAATAGTGATGTCAGTAACGGACCACTTTTTTCAGTAACGAGTAATCTAACACGTTGCCATTTCAAATCCAGTAGTCAGACTACAGTTACTTATCGAAATCACTTTACGTTACTGTGCGTTACTATTTTTCTTTTGTAATTTTATTTTATTTCCTCTACGCGTCTTGGGGAGTGACTGCCGTTCTATACGACAGTATCAGCACCGACAGAAACATAAACAATGGAGGGAGGAGGGGGATGCGCATTTTGTTGCTGGAAAAACAGGAACTATTTTGAGTTTCGCTCCCCAAGTGGGGAAAGGGGGGGATCTAAAATCCTATTTATAGTTTTCCAGACAATAGTGAAAAACACAAAAGCATGCACATTTTACTAAAGTTTTTTTTTGTACAGTTGTAACGATTAAACAATCTCCCCTTCTTATAAGTGGAGATACATTGTTGATGTTACCATTATAAAATAACTTTCAATTAAATATTGGCAAAGATCAATGCAAGTTTCACAGGTGGCGGAGCGTTGTTGTTAGCAGCTGCTGAAATTAACTAAAAAAGTTACTTTTAATGTAACTTAGTTGCTGTCCAAATCAAGTAATCAGTAATCTAAGTTACTTTTTCAAGGAGTAATCAGTAATTTGATTAAAGTTACTTTTTCAAAGTAACTATGCGATCACTGTTTGTGAACAGGTTTTATAAATACATTCTGGCCCTTTAAGAGCCTTTATGATCTTGATTTGGCCCAAAACGAAAATGAGTTTGACTCTAGCCGATGAATGTATCAGCAAATAAAAAGGGCTCTAAAGATAAACCCTGTGGCACCCCAAATGAAAGGGTTTGAGATTCAAACATGAAGGTTGGTGAAAACAAAATATGCTCTTCCAAAAAATTATTGAAAAATTACAGCTAAGTGGCACGTTAACAGATTTTGCTGGATGACAAATGGTCCCAGAAGTTATCACGATAAACAATAATATTATTGTTTTGAGACCATTTTAAAGTAATAAAATTGTATAATAACGCAAGAACACATTCTCAAAGATCAATTTAAACGCTATTTAAATGCTTTAAATGCTTTTCCAATAGCATTAGATGCTATTGGACATCTCAAATACCCAAAAATAAATAAACAAAATAACAGAAACAAAAAATAAAATGAATTGTGAAATATAGGCTAGATGAGATCAAAACACCAGACTGAAGACTTTTATCATCCAGTTTTGGAAAAAAAGAGAAAAATGATCAATTATGCAAGCGAGCTTGTTTAAATTTCTCATGAGATGAATTGATTTATTGATTATTGTGACAGGCCTAATTGCAGCACCAAGTTTTCCTCAGATCAAGATGGCAAGCGAAGCTGCCATCTTTAAATGGTTATGATTTTTTCTGTCAGCATCAACAATGAGTGCACTTAAACATGTTCGCAACGTTGACAACTGGAAAACTGAATATGCTGGCAGGCGGGAAAAAAGTGCAAAGCTGCGTTCATGCTCAGCATGCACTTCCCTCTGGAGAATTACAAGCCTTCTTCACACATGGGATCATTTTTCAGGCCAGGAGTTCCTGATCTGAACAGGTAGATTCAGAAAGTTTGCCCTGTGTGTGCCAATACTGGTACTGCTCGGTCGTTTTAACAACCTGTTAATTAACTGTAGAGTAACTATTTTTAAGACATTCTGCAGGGCATTTTTTAAACACATACACAATCAAAAACACAATCGATCTCTTCTGCCAGGCAACAGTTGCACTGGGACACCCATTTACCTCATGCCCATCAGAAATACTTGCTGACTAATGCTTTATGTCCTGCAAACATTGGAGTATGTCAGAGAAAACAAAGAAAACGCCAACAAACCTTAAAAATGCTGAATAAAAAGCAAGACTCTTTAAAAATATACATATATGTATATCTGCTGTCGTTTTCTGTAGATTAATACTATTGGAATGTTTTGTTTCCACCATTTTAAGTTCATGTATTGGTCCCGTTCAAGTTTCAAAATCTCCTACTTGAACAATATTAATAAAAGACATAAATGCAAAAAGAAAGACATGCAGGGATAAGGCGATAAAATGACATCATTCCCGTGTAGGAACGGCAAAGTGGAGAATATTCCGCAGAGTCACGGAAGCAGCAGCAGCAGCCAATAACAGAGACTCAGGCACATTAAAGCGAGTCATTAAGAATCAGTCTCATTCATCCTTACCCTCCATAGGCTCCAAAAGTGAAACTCCTCTTTCTCTGCGGCATCCTGGCGAAAACAGAGCCAGTCAACTCACAGCTGAGTGGAGCCGACCGGCGCTTGGTTCACTTACGCTGACTGAGCGTGTTTGTGTGCGTGTCAGCGTGTGTTTGTATGCGCCTGTGCTCCACTCCCCCAAAGCCTGACATGCCCTGCCTCTTCCTCCTCCTCCTCGTTTAGCCCACACGCGTCCGTCCTTCACGGACACAGAAGAAATGGCAGGATGAAGAGGACACTGAGGAGGAAGGAGCGGGGGCTGCTGACCAGGCGAGTCTCCGGAGGGACCAGGAGACGCAGTGACCAGCTTTCCACACAAGCACGACGCGCCCCTCCCTCTTATTTATGTTCTTTATTTGTTCCAAATGGAAATTAAAAACAAATTATCATGCACGATTGACGTGCAATTGTACATGTTGGAAAAGGAGCAGGTACAGAAACATCTTATGATTTGCTGCCCCTCTCATCAACTTATAAACATTCAAATCTCCAAATTTAAATTATTTCCACTTAAATCTCACATTCTCATCCTTAAATGTGCAGTTATTTACACATTTTTAAGCATTTTCGGCCCCTTTGAAAGAGTTTTTTTAAGCTGGTTTATATTTGTACTTTTTTAACTCATCATTTAATCCACACTGATAAACAAAAACTCTTTGTTTGTTCTAATATATGTTGCTTTTTAAATTTAAATTTCCTTCCCCCTCTCTGCCACAAAACATTTTGTATGTTGTGTCAAAGTTACTTTAAACATGAATCGTACAGTTTGAAATTTCAGGACACTTGATTTAAAAAATAACTTTGGGTTTGTTGTTTGTTCCCAGTATCTCACTTTATGTAGTATTCATATAATTTTTTTGTATTACATTTTGTATTAAAATGGCTGTAAATTAGCCCCAAACTGCTACACAATATGTTAAATGTGTGAATTGTAGGCATACAGAGGAAACACTTTAGGTTTAATTTGTTTTATTCATTTCAATGTACTCAAAAAACACAATGAGAGTTTGACTTTCTGTAACAGTCTAGTAACACCGGTTCTTCCTCTTTTTCCAGAACAGGACAGCTAATCCAACAAGTTGTAAACATCAGATGTGCATTCCTCAGAAATGTCTCAATAACAGGCATGTTCTCTGCTGAACTGCTCCACTCCTGCGTACTGTACGGCAGGTGACGACCTCTGAATGACTTTCTTATCTCGTCGTCTTCTGCAAGCCTCTGGCATGCACAGAGGGGAATGTTAACTCAGAGTTATGCCTGCAGTGCTTTTACTGCATCTGCACTGATTAAATTGAGTCTCTGGACTCTCCTGTTGCGCCTGATTAACGATCGGCGGCGACAACGGTGCATTAATGCTGCCCCAGATTATTGAATAAAAGGGACCGAGATCAAGCATCAGCCGGCTGTCTGAAAGGTGCTGACTGTTAAAGCAGAGATGGGTAAGAAATATGACTGTTATTAGTTGGAAGACACTTAATCTAGCTTTTAATCATGATTCCATCAAAAAAAAAAAAAAAAAAGAAGCACCAATCTAGGAAGTAAAAATCTCAAGAGTACCGACTGCGATGCCTGCATCACATTAACTGCAAAGCACTTCTGGTTACGGAGCACTTAATTAATCAATGGGCTTATGAAACTACCACAATCAGGCTGAAAGACAACTACATCATCGCTCCTTAATTACATCAGTGCTTTATTTTTGACAAAAGTGAAATAGAAAAAAAAACCCCTCACAGTTCTTGGCTGACTGTGTTGGTTTTGCTTCTTTGCAATGTAGTAAGTGTTCTGGACAGATGCATGGCTTGAAACAGGGGTGTCCAAACTTTACGCCAAACATTTAGACTCAAATGTAGTGGCGAGTCAAAGAAAATAACCTAAAATCAAGCAAATAAAGATGCCCGATATTTATTGTAGAGCCAAAACTTTAAAGGGATTTTTACGACGGTGTATTGGGGCCATTGAAGATAGAAAAAAACAGTACATTTATGCCAAAAACTCAGAAATTTTGTGATTAATCTCTAAATATTTTTTGAGGAAACTTGAAAAATTTAAATTCTGAAATTTCTGGGGTTTTTTGTCTTTTTCTAGACAATTTCTGATCATCTAAAAATTAGAGTTTTTTTCTGGAAAATTTCTGAGATTACTCTAATTTTTTTAATTTATTTTGGCAGAAATGTACTGCTATTTTTTCTACAATACGCCACAAGAGAATTTGCATGTTTGCTGTTTTAAAAGATAGTTTTCCGTTTATTTTGTGCTCGATTGAATAAATGTATTTTCAGTAACAAGAACACAAAAACACAAAATCTTACCAAGCATTTTTTGTCTAGTTTCTTGCTCTATTGGTAGATTATTTAACTTATAACAAAACATTTTTCCTGTGTTATAAATTAATTTATCTGCCAACAGATACATTTTTGACTTTTTCATCAATATTAAGAAATTATCTACTAAAATCAAGCCCCTATATATTACTTAAAAGTTACTTGTATGTCATTTTGTCTTATTTCAAGTGTAATAAGATATTTGCACTAGAAACTAGACCAAAAATAATTGTTAGATTTTGTGTTTTTGCAGTGCAGAATTTGGGTCACTTTGAATCAAAACACTTGATATTTTTAGTCAGAATAAAATCTGATTTGGGTGCAGCAAAGTTTCAGTAAAATCTATTGGTTTTACCTTTTAAAACTTGGTTGTAAAAACACATAAACTTTCTTTGGTACTTTACATTTTATTTTGGTAACAATTTTTACCATGATTACAAATTAAAACTCTCCATCTGCATCTGTGGGAAAATTTGTTGAATTTTTTTGAATTGCAGTTTGGGGCCACACAAAACTAGTCAGAGGGCCACAAACGGCCCCCAGGCCACACTTTGGACACCTCTTGCTTGTAATAAAGTGACTGATAACAAATATTGACATGACTGGCAATAGCAGCTCAAAGCTGTGTATGCTGGGGTTTTACAAGTTTCAAAACATGCCCGTTTTCGTCTCAAGATGTCTAATTCTTAAAAACCACAATGTTCTTTTCTGTGCACGGCTTTCAAAGCTGTACTTTAGGTATTTGTACAAACTACTCATTAAATGTTACAATCACAGTTTATTCTGTACATTTTTAAATAGAACTGCACTGGCTGAATTATCAAGGAGTCATATCAAAACACAGAGGAATCAGGTTAAAGTTGCCTATCACATGGAGCTGTATACGTTACATCAGATCTTTAGAATCAAGAGATGAAGCTGTGTTTAAAGTGACACATTGTCTGGCTATTATAATCAAGTTAGTTTTATGTAGGAGCTTCACAAACTGCAGAATCTTATTTTAAAAATAGCCATTAGACGAAAAGAGAACTGAATGCACATCGTCCTGCATCCCCTTTGGCTGCAAACAATTTCAAATTATGCAGAAGTCTAACCAACCATTGTCTTACTTTCTGACTTATCTATTTATGTTCCTTCTTTGGACAACTGAAGATGACAAAAATCAGGAAAACATTTTGAAACGTTCTGAACTTGAGATTTCCTTTGTGTTTAAAATATGCACTCAGACCAATTCAGAAGGTGAAGTCAGTCTGGAGATGTAATATCCAAACTTTGGGTGTGTTTTAGGACAGTACAAACACAGCCTGGGTTATTTAGATGCCACATTGTTGATTTCACATGTCATCTTTTGTTAGTAGCTTCAGTCATCTCTCTTTATAATTCAATTAGCTAAAGTAGCTGTGATGTTTTTAAGACATTTAAATGGGCGTCGCCCAGACTGAAGCCTTTCGTCACATCACCTCGGGAACAAGTCCCAGAGCTGCAAGCAATTCTGGCTCTTTTGTCCAAAAACAGAAAGTCGATGTGCAGGGAAAAAAAAACTCCCATGGGTAAACAAACTGAAATCCCTGACAAGTAACTACAAAAATAAAATAAAATGGCTAAAAACAGCTAAAACACATTTTGGACAACATCAAGGTATTTAAACCCTCACTGATTGATTTTGGCATAAAAACATAAAAAACACTATTCCTTCCACTCGATGTCAGTGACTGACTAAAATACTGCCCCATAAACTCAATAATTTATTTCCAGTCTGTGCCGATGAAAGGATAGCAGCGAGGATAGATGCTGGAGCATGCCTGCTGTGTAGCACATAAACGATGAGAGGGAGTGGACAGAACGGAGGTCAAAACCAGTCATTCATCCTCAGTCCGGCTTTCACCTTACAGAAAATCTGCTGAAAAATCTGCCTTTAAGGAAGTGGATGTTGTTTACACAACAGCATAGCAAGTATTTTCTCCTCAGGCTGTGGATTGTGAATCTGGCCAAAACTTAATTTTCTCTGTATAATTTGAGTTTTAATGTGTTTGCCTTACACGAGTATTACATTTAAAACATATCAATTTATCTACTAGTTTTGTATTTTTCTCATTGTTTTCATCCTGCAGCTTCATAAGATGTTCAAAGGTTGGACCAGGGGTGTCCAAACATTTGGTCATGCGGGCCAAAATTGTTGAGTCAAAAGTAGAAAAAAACTAAAATCAAGCAAATAAAAAAGTAGCTTCATTAAAAAAAATTTATCTACAAAAAAATCATAAATTGAAATGAATCTCAGAAAATTTATAGAAAAAAAATGTTGAAAATTTTCAACTTTTGTTATTTTCTGAGATTCAGAAGTTGAAAATTGTCGACATTTGATACTCAGAAATCCCCAAGATTTTTGTAGAAAATGTCAGTTTTCTATTATTATTATTATTTTCACAACACTTTGCGTTGTGCTATTGCCCGGTTCTTATTTACAATTGTCATTATTACTATTTTTATCCCAAAATTTTCTTATCATGTGATTAGAGCTGCTTTACAACCATTTTGTATATGTAATATAATTTATTTGTTGGCTCTTTAGACCAGTATATTGAACAGGCACATGAATATTTTAATAATTATCGATTCGGTAAGTAATATATTTTATTAAATTGAGATAATATTAAACAAGCGTTTACTTCTTCCTGCTCCTTTTCAAACAGAAAAGTAGTGGTAAACAAATTATTTTGTTTTTGGTTATGTTATGTTAGTTACATAACATAAACAAATTTTATGTTATGGTAAACAAATTATTTTGTTTTTGGTTATGTTATGTTAGTTATTGCTTGTTTTCTTATTTTTAAAAACCTATTTGAAATAAATAAATAAAATAAAATCACGTTTCACTGTTTCTGAAAAAGGTTCACAGATTATATTCCCGTAGAGGAATGATTACTATAAGCTGTTTTTGGTATGTGAGACAGTATTTGTATTATTTTTAGTCACCAGTGTTTTTTTCTTTAAAACTCCCTCATTGCGGCCATTTTTGTCTGATCTCTTTTTTACTCTTTCTTCCTCCTCCTTGGAGAGTCATATTGCCTACTTTGAGTAACTTCAAAAAGTAACACAGTCTTCGTTCTTCACTTGAAATGCTTTTGAAACCCTTTCAAAACTGATAGATATCAGTGACTTTCTTTCTCATCTGCGGTTGTATTTTCTTAGGATCAGGACATAATGTGTTGATTTTTCTACTTCATGTTCTTCATGTCTGACAGGTTCAGTCTGGGTGATTTGGAGTAATTAAGTCTGGGTGTGTCAAGTGAAACTGTTACGAAACACACAATTAATTCATGATTTAACAACAAACACTATTCTGTTTTTCACAAAGGGCAAAAGCTGAATTTTATATTTACTCCAATTATCTTAGATAATAAATTTGGTTTGATGATCTAAAAAATTAACATGATACAAAAAACTATAGAACTCTAGTATGTTTTTATGCCACTGTATGTGCTTAGTTTATGAAGCTAATCTATCTGCATCACATTTATAATGGATGCAGCTCTTTATTTGAGTTGGTTTGTTGGGAGTTATATTTACAATCCCACTGAAAAACATTTATATTTAAAGCACAAACTCATAGCAGCATTTGATTGACAATAAAAGAAAAAGAAAAAGGGATCTCGTTTTTTTGTTTTTTTTGGTGATGGTGTGAGCAGTGTTAGTTTTTATTTGTATTTTACCACAGATACATTTTGCATGTATCCGTTTTGGTCCTCTTTTTATTAAGGTGAATCAGATTATTTAAAAAAACAACAACTTGAAAATCCAGAATTTTCTTTCTGCTTTACAATTTTGGGCTACTTTTTGTTGGTCTTTTGCAAAAAAATATGTATATATCTAGAAATGAAATTGAAAATGCAGATGACTGACATGGTTTTTCTCTGGTTTATTACGATTAAAAATATCTCAAATCAGGGGTTCAACCAGAGGCTGTCTTTGTTTGTTTCCACTCCAAAAAGCTACAGACTTGATGAAAAGCTCAATCAATCCCCAATATTTACTCTGTGCTGCTTGTGGCCACTGTACTGTATACATCCTAAATATTTTCCTTAATCTGAAAGAACGAGGAGCTCACACACTGGGCGCACTTGAATGTTTAAAGAGGGAGAGTTCGTAGAGGAAGGGGTGCCATGCAAATATTTAAGGGAGCGAACATTCAAAGGCCATTTGTGCTTTGAAGCATGAGGAAATAATCCGAGCTCTAGCTCAGTGAAGATCCCATTTTCAATGCACTTTTCCAGCTCCAGCAGCTATCTGAGCGTAAGCAGGCATGGCTGCTGCCGAGGCATATTATTTAAAGCCATTTGTTATTTTTGGATGGTTCGAATTACCTGATAGGACACACTGGGGAGGCGGCAGGGGGCTTTTTTTAATGCCACACTGTTACGGTGAGAGATTTGGGGGTGGATTAGGTGTCATATTTGATTTGTAATTCAGCACTTCTCCTCCCTTCTACACTTCATGCAACACATTTATAAAAATATATCAGTTTCACTTCCTCTGCTGGACTTTAAACATGCTTTGAACACCACAAAGCAGACAATTGAAAATGATCCAAGATGTTACAGTATGGATCGCTGTCTGTCTGATGGGGAGGAACCGAACACATCCTTCTCCTGCTGAGGTCACGTGTCACTCTGGCCCCTGGGAGAAACCGCAGACAGCCTCATCTCGCACACTGTGGCCTTTCACAGCCTGCACGACTCAGGGCCAGAATAATACGGTGGACAGAGGAGTGGAAATTAGCTCCATCCTGCTTTTACACTGCAAAACCATAAAATCTTATCAAGTTTCCAGAGCAAATATCTGAGTAGACTTGAAATAAGAAAAATCTAACATACAAGTAACTTTTAAGTAAGATAAAGTACTTGTTCCACTTATAACAAAATATTTTCCCCATGTTGTAAGTGAAATAATCTGCCAGCGGAACTAAGGCTGCGTTCACACTGAAGGATGAAGTGAACCAATTCCGATTTTCTGTCAAGAACAATTTATTTTTTCACATTTCCAAATATAGACAACTTGTATGTGATCTCCAATGTGAACTGCAAACGACCTGAAAGTGTCTGGCATGCGCAGTAGAGGGCGCAATAACGTCAGCGTGCTGAGTGTTTTGTCAACCGCTATAAAAAGAAGAATAAGTGCTCAGTGTTTGCTAACAGTGGAGCATAGCTTACATATTGGTTGTTGTTTTACCTCCCGCTGATGCACCCGCTGGAGCATCAGTGACGTTCAGGTCGGATGAACGCGACCTGGACATTAGGTCACATTTGAATTGCCCAGGTCCCTCTTGAAAATGAGATCCAGATCTCAACGGGGTTTATCTGGTTAAATAAAGGAAATAATAATAATTTTTTTAAAAATTGGATACGTATCGGATATCCAAGCACTTCGGTGACATTCAAAAAATCCGACCTGTGTTGTTCAGACGGTCATGAAAGGATCCAATACAGGTCGCATTAAGGCAAAAAATAAATAAATAAATAAATAAAAAATAAGAATTGGTCAATACTTTTTATCAATATTAAGAAATTATTTACTCAAAATAAGCTCCTGTGTTTTTCTTTCGACTTTCACTGCAGTTAGTCTTTTGCTTTTCATATCTACACATTAATGTTTTTGCTTAATTGTCTTTGCAGACGAGTCAGTTTCAGCCAGAATGGATGGAGAACATTCTGGACTCCTATCGAGCTACTCTTAACACATGACTAGATTTTTAATCTAAACCAACTCTGGCTGCAGCAGTTTAAATCTTTTGCAGCCTCTAACAGAGTTTTATCCCTGCATTTCACTTTATTTGTCTTCTTATTAGACGTCCCTGTCAAAGAAAAGCACCAGTTCCATTGGCAGAACATGTTTTTCTCATAAGTGAAATAATCTGGAACTGGTACTTTTGATCAATTTAAGGAATTATTGAGTGAAAAGTCACCTGTATGATAATTTTGTCCTGTTTCAGGTGGACTCAGATATTTTCACCAGAAACTGGATCAAAAATACTTGATTATAATTTGGGTTTTTGCCGTTTGTAATTTCTATGTTCTCATTTCAATACTTTCCACCAGTCCATCTTGTTGTTTAAATAATAAATGACATCATCTGGTTTCTAAAAGGGGACCAATAAGTTAATTTTGACATCAATTCTGCATTGATTATGTAATCAATATATCATGGCAGCCAATCTCCTTCACACAATTATGATTGGATAGAGAATAAAGGAACAGCCACAAGGACATGTTGCATATTGATCTGCGTTGCAGAGAAAGATCTATTTCACTAATAGATCTATTTCTAATAGATTTCAGTGCCATACTATCTCTCTGCTGGCAGCTCCACGACTGATGAATCCCTGCGACTAAGGAAGACTTTGTCCCTTTGCCAGGTGATCAATAGATCACTCGCCACAGCACCGCCAGCCCGAGCCCAAAAAGCACTCCACTTTAAATCCCTTGGCTGGGGTTAGAAATAACAAACAGCCAAAGGGTAACTTATAGTCCCTTTGCTTCCAACTCATGCTGTGAAAACTGAATTTAAACTATTTATTTTCCACCAAAACATTACTGTTTGATGGACCAATTTGTCTGAATGTGGAGGAAGAGAAAGGTTGCAAGATGTACATCAGCATGCGTTTATCATTAAAGGGTGAGGAGTGCATCTCAGCAGACAGAGTCAAAGTGCCCTCTGCTGGATATTTTTTGCATCTGTGGAGTGTTTTACAGTTTACAGAGGGAGGACATGAAAATCCACTCAGAGAGGCCTCAACTACGACTTTAAAGGAAGAGATTCTTCTTGAGAGGAAAGGTTCCAACTACTGAAGCAGCCACGCATTAGTCACATGATGTGTTTTACCAGGATTTTATGTGATAGGCCAATACATTGCAAAGCATAAATGAAAAGTGGGGAGAAAAATACAGTTTTTGTAATTATTTTCAAATTGTTATACCTGGCAAAACAGAGACTCACAGCTCCGTTGTACACCTCACAAATTTGCTATTTATGGACTACCCCAAGTGGGGAGTTCCAGTATCTCGGGATCTTGTTTACGAATGAGGGAAGTAGGGAGCGGGAGGTCGACAGGCGGGTTGGCACAGCGTCTGCCGTGAAGCTGCCACTGTACCGGTCTGTCATGGTGAAGGAGAGCTGAGTCAAAAAGCAAAGCTCTTGATTTACCAGTCAATCTACATTCCTACCCTCATCTTTGGGAGCTGATAGGGTGAGACGTTCGGTCATCTGGGAGAGACTCAGAGTAGAGCTGCTGCTCCTTCATGAGTCAGTTAAGGTGGCTCGGGACACTGGTCAGGATGCGTCCCGGACGCCTCCCTGACCCAGGACGCATCCTGGTTCCAGGTAGGAACCACCCGGAGGAGGCCCAGAGGAAGACCCAGGACCCGCTGGGAGATGGAACAAGTGGCTGGGGAGAGAGAGGTCTGGGCCTCCATTCTGAAGCTGCTACCCCCACGACCCGGCCCCAGATAAACAGAAGAAAATGGTTGGATGGATGGATGGATGATGGATGATGGATGATTGATGGATGGACGGATGGATGGATGGATGGATGGATGGATGGATGGATGGATGGATGGATGGATGGATGGACGGATGGATGAATGTTGGATGGATGGATGGATGGATGGCTGGATGGATGGATGGATGGATGGACAGACGGACGGACGGATGGATGGTTGATGGATGGATGGATGGATGGATGGATGGATGGATGGATGGATGGATGGATGGATGGATGGATGGATGGATGGATGATGGACAGACAGATGGATGGATGGATGGATGGATGGATGGATGGACGGACGGACGGACGGATGGATGGATGCAGTGATGAGAGGAAAAACTATAAATACATCGCTGCACTTTACTCTATGTCTCACTCACTGTTAGTCTCTCTTCCTCTGCAGTTGTGGAGTCACAATGTCTGGGATGATGAGCGCCCCCTGTCTTTAGGCAAGAGAACTGCCTGACTCACCTCCAATCTGTTCTCTGCCTTTTCTGATCGCTCCTCAGCACACGAAACCCGTTACATACACAGTTGGTGACAAAAACACTGTACATTATATACATAAGCTAAATTATGTAAAATCAGTCCATATATTAAATGTTTTTTAACCATTTTATTGGTAACGTACAAATAGGAAGAACATGCTCCAGTCGAAGGTGTGGCTCAGCTCGCTGCTGCCTCACAGCTTCGCGTCTGAGTATTTGAATGGGAAAATGTGAAAATTCAGCCATTTTGAAGAAAAAAATTATCAAAATTGGATAAGCTAAATAAAAAATAATACTTTTCAGTACAAACCACAGGGTGAAAATAGCAGTATAAATTATTTTATCATATTTTTCCATTATGACAGGCGAGGCTCTGCCTCCCCTGACCGCACTCACTGGTAACTATGGCAACCAGTGACAGTTTAAAAGCCCAGTGAAACTTTCTGAAACTATGACATCACAATGTGACTCCAAAGGCAGAATTCTGACATCACCAGCAATTATAAAAGCTCCTCACATCGATCTACTGTTGTCACAACCTGTTGGCAGCCGTTGTTGATACGTTCGTTTTGAGAGTTTATTTAGCAGTTCACAGTAAGATCTTCAACTTTGTTTGGTGCACTTTTCTTTCGGATATTGACATCAAACTTAACGTGAAATTTTTGCCGAGTTTTTGAGAAGTGATTTTAGTTTACAACCTGAATCAAGCAAAGGATACAATGGAGTCCAACCAGCTGAGAGTCGAAGAGCTTGCATCCGGCAACATTGTGGAAAGGGAATTACAGCCACCCAACCCACCCAAGCACAAGAAGAAGAAGGTGTCATTTGCAATCTGGTGGGAGTTGTACGCAACTGAGGAGCTTAAGATGTCTGCTGAAAATATCGAACAGCAGGACTCCTCAATGGTGGTTGACAATGAATCGATCACCAAGGCACTGGAGACGGTGGATCAAAAAGAGGAAAGTAATTCTGACAACACGGTGATTTCTACGACACCATTGATCGCCGAAAAGCAAAACATCTCCAAATCAGTGAGGGAAGTGGATCAAAAGGGGGACAAACAGTTATCGAAGAGAAAGCGCATCAAGAAGACACCACTCTTATGGCAATTTTTCCCAGAGTCAGATGCTTGCATCGATCTTTCGTTTTTTACTGTGAACGGTGACATCAATAATGGTCTTCTGCTGGAAAAGCAAAGTCATCAGGCAGCTTTTCCCAGCAGCGCTCAGAAGACATTTTGGAAAATGCTCCCCACATCAGAGCATCGCGTAGACGTTAGCTTTTTGTCTGAGAACATTGAAACCCAAAAAGTTTCAATGCCAGGAGAAGAACGGGACGAGGCAGCTTCCTTGAAGGAGGAAAGTAATTCTGACAACACAGTGATTTCTACAACACCACTGGTCGCCAAAAAGCAAAACATCTCCAAATCACTGAGGGAAGCGGATCAAAAGGGGGACAAACAGTTATTGAAGAGAAAGCGCATCAAGAAGACACCACTCTTCTGGAAATCTTTCCCAGAGTCGGATGCTTGCATCAATCTTTCGTTTTTTACTGCGAACGGTGACATCAATAATGGTCTTCCGCTGCAAAAGCAAAGTCATCCGGCAGCTTTTCCCAGCAGCGCTCAGAAGACATTTTGGAAAATGCTCCCCACATCAGAGCCTCGCGTAAACATTTGCTTTTTTGCTGAGAACATTGAAACCCAAAAAGTTTCAATGCCAGCAGAAGATCGGGACGAGGCAGCTTCCTTGATGGAGGAAAGTAATTCTGACAACACGGTGATTTCTACGACACCACTGGTCCCCAAAAAGCAAAACATCTCCAAATCACAGAGGGAAGTGGATCAAAAGGGGGACAAACAGTTATCGAAGAGTAAGCGCATCAAGATGACACCACTCTTATGGAAATCTTTCCCAGAGTCAGATGCTTGCATCGATCTTTCGTTTTTTACTGCGAACGGTGACATCAATAATGGTCTTCTGCTGGAAAAGCAAAGTCATCCGGCAGCATTTACCAGCAGTGCTCAGAAGACATTTTGGAAAACGCTCCCTACATCAGAGACTCGCGTAGACGTTTGCTTTTTTGCTGAGAACATTAAAACTCAAAAAGGTTCAATGCCGACAGAAGAATGGGACGAGGCAGCTTCCTTGAAGGAGGAAAGTAATTCTGACAACACGGTGATTTCTACAACACCACTGGTCGCCAAAAAGCAAAACTTCTTCAAACCACAAGTGACAGTGGAACAAAAAGGGGACAAATGTCCATCTACGGGTACGCCCAAGGAAAACATCAAGACAGAGAATTTAACTGAGGTTCCCTGTAATCCATCAGCAGATGGATTACATGTTCAAGAAGACTGTCTAACTGAAATTCAGAATTTCCCCAACTTTTCTGAACAGACAAATCAACCAAAGTGTGCGTGTCTTGATAAATCTACAGAGTCCGAATTGGAACATATTGAAGTGCAGAAGCACCTACTGAAACAGCTTGATGAGATGTTTGATATAAATCACAAACTACATGCTAAACTGAAACAGCAGGAAGATCTCACGAGAAAAATACTCTCAGACAGAAGACGAAGAAAGAAATCAGTGGTTTCAGTTGAAACTCAGACAGATGCACAAGACCGCCCTAAAACAGTCCATTACAAATCTGCTGCAGTACAAACGGAGATAGATGTGTCAGAAACCAGATGCCACCTGAAACCAGTCCATCAAACGATTTCTACTCAAACTGATATCATTTTGGAAACCAGATGTCACCTGAAAGCAGTCCATCAAATGATTTCTATGCAAACTGAGATAGATGTGTTGAAAACCAGATATCACCTGAAAGCAGTCCATCAAACAATGTCTATGCAAATTAAGATAAATGTGTTGAAAACCAAATGTCACCTGAAAGCAGTCCATCAAAAGATTTCTTCACAAACTGAGATAGATGTACTGGAAACCTTCAATAAGGACACCGTTTCTGGAGCAAGCGGTGAACAAGAAGCAGTTTCAGTACCAGAAACAATTGGGCGTCTGACAGCTACCATCACAAATGACAGTCAAGAAGAAGAAACAGTCTCCATCACAAAACAAAATGGAGACCAGAAAGATCAGAAAAAGCCTTCGAAGAACTCAAAACGAAAGAACAAGAGAAGAGCAGCAATTAAAGCTTCCTTTGAGCTGAAGGCCCTCAACAAAGATGAAGTTTCTGTAGACAATACTGAACATCAAGTAGTTTCTACACTAGAAACAGTTTGGGAAGAGACATCTACCATCAAAACTTACAGTCATATGACTGACACAGAGATCGCCATGGTTCAACAAATCATTGAAGAAGAAACGGTCTCGACAACCCAACAAACTGAGGACCAGCATGATGACAGAAAACCATCAAAGAAGTCCAAACGGAAGAACAAGAGAAAGGCAGCAATTAAAGCTGTGTCTGCATTGAAAGCTGTCATTGCTGAAAATAGTTCTGGAGAAAACAGTGAACAAGTAGTTTCTACAGTAGAAACAGTTGGGGATCAGACAGCCTCCGTTACAAATGAGATTCAAACAAAAGAAGAAGTGATGATCTCATCTCATCTGCAGAGCATTGCAGAAGAATTGACTAAATCTAAATCTAAGAAAAAGAGGAAGATGGCAATGAGAGCTGAAGTGGAAGCTATTGTAATCCCAATGGAGACAGATAGAAACTTGATCGAAGACACTAAAATACCAAAAACTGATTTAGAAACAGTACCAAAGATCCCCCACACAGTTTCTAAGCAAATGGAGACAAAACCTGGCAAAGTCTCAGAAGATGTAACAGGTCTGGTTCCTGCAATATCCACAAAAGGGGAGAGTGCTCTTATGGAAGACCAAAGAACATCCACTTTGCAGACAAAGTTTACATTAAACGAAGATGTCACGCAAACTGCAACTCAGGAATCAGAGACTCAAGTACCAGAAGAGTCAGCTGAGCAGAGCGATATCGGTGAGCAAGAAGAGAGCCCGATGAAAAAGATTACTCTGTGGAAGCGATTCAAAAAGGCTTTATCTCCCTCACTTCTGCGCAAGTTCAAAGAAAGATGTAAAGTCCATCCAGCATAGACATCGAGTTATTTTTTCAATTAGATTTAAAAGGGGGGGTGGGGCCACGTGTAGGTTGGCTGATTGGCGGTAATTGGAAAAAGAGCTTCTGTTGTTGTTAATTGGGCATTTTAATATTAAAAAGCCAGGACTGCACGGGGGGAAATGTCTCCCCGTGTAGGTGTGGGTTCACTCCGGGTGCTCCGGCTTCCCCCACGTTCAACAACATCAGTGCTCATGGTCATCTATTGTCCATCCATCCATCTTCTTCCGCTTATCCGGGGTCGGGTTGCGGGGGTAGCAGCTTAAGAAGGGAGGCCCAGACTTCCCTCTCCCCAGCCACTTCTTCCAGCTCCTCCGGGGGAATCCCAAGGCGTTCCCAGGCCAGCCGGGAGACATAGTCCCTCCAGCGTGTCCTGGGTCTTCCCCGGGGCCTCCTCCCGGTGGGATATGCCCGAAACACCTCACCAGGGAGGCGTCCAGTAGGCATCCTGACCAGATGCCCGAGCCACCTCCACTGGCTCCTCTCGACGTGAAGGAGCAGCGGCTTACTCTGAGTCCCTACGGAGGAAACCCATTTCAGCCGCTTGTATCCGCGACCTCGTTCTTTCGGTCATGACCCAAAGCTCATGACCATAGATGAGGGTAGGAACGTAGATCGACTGGTAAATCGAGAGCTTCGCTGTTTGGCTCAGCTCTCTCTTCACCACGACGAACCGATACAGCGCCTGCTTCACAGCAGACGCAGCGCCAATCCGCCTGTCGATCTCCCGCTCCCTTCTTCCCTCATTCGTGAACAAGATCCCAAGATACTTGAACTCCTCCACTTGAGGCAGGACTCCCTCCCCGACCCGGAGAAGGCACTCTACCCTTTTCCGGCTCAAGACCA
>CAEGAD010014955.1:0-47344 GCA_903067055.1 Poeciliopsis paucimaculata
TCAAAGCTAAAGGCGGTCCAACAAAATATTAGAGAGTGTGACCATTTTTTGGTGGCGACTTTTATTTTGGCCAGGCAGTGTATTTACTCTTTTATTAATCCTCTAATAACACAGCCAATTTTCATTTTGTGCCTTAGCTTTAGCTTTTTCCTGACTTTGAAAACGTTTAGCGCACTTAGCTTCCCCTAATGTAGTTTGTGTGGATAAATGCTATAACGCTATACTTTTGTTGGCTGTTCTGTAAACTTTCAGGTGAATGACGTTCGACATCTGCGTTGAAGTTTTGTTGATCGCTGTTAGGAATCGTTTAGGTAGCTATAGTCGTTAGCCTTGAAGCTTTGGTCAATTACGCAAAATCAGCACCAGAGCTAGTAATACACATCGGATATAAAACTGAAACCAGGAGTTTCAAAGAGTCACTTCCTGAAGTACAAAATGTTCATATTTGCCCCGTTTGGGGCAATTTAACAGTGTTAAACCCTACAGCTTTTATTGATCACAGTGCAGTGATAACAGAAGCTTCAGATCAATATGACCAGAGTCATTACAGAGAGCAGCTTTTTAAGTGATGCTTTCATTTATTGATGGGGAACTGAACATAAACCACTACGGTTAGGTTATGAGCTCAACATGGTGTCCTAATTTAAAACCACCTTCCTGGTTCTAAACAGGCATCTAGTTACACCTTTAATGTCATTACGTGGAGCATCTATATCAGGTTTCTTTCTTCTTCACAGCCGACTATTAAATAATGATGTTTACTAAGATGATATCCGTCCAATCTCATTAAGCGAGCGCTATTCGGTGAAGAAAACTTTTTCTGTACTTCTTCTATGGTTTTACACAAATCAGACTCTACTGTTATGTACAGTGTGCAAATGTTTGTAAGTTTACCTAGCTTTGTTACTTGGTGGCAGCTTAATGAATGCAGCAGATTGTTGCCTATTTTAACTAATTATTTCAATGAATTGTTACTCTCCCATCTTGTTAGGACAAAACCGTTTCCATCACATCTGGGTTCGTCTTTGTTTCCGCTTTTAAACATGCGCTTGCTTTCTTTATTTCTGTCCATAAATCGTCCTTTTTCATGGAAGAACATCTACCAAAGCAGTTCTTCTAAGAAACAAAACCGTTGGCGACGATTACTTGATGAGCACCGAGAACAATCAGAATCGATTCATTCTGGTTCTCCAGTTTTACCAACAATAACCACACCCTGCGTATTTTTCCTTCTCATAGGAACTCTCGATGTCTTCCATGAAGCATGCAGCTAATGGTCTTGCCTTGTCCACAACTGGTCCATAAAGAGAGCTCTTAGGAGTTCTGCTGGACTGTTTTGTGGGGGGGAAAGGAAATGAGAAGCGATTTTTGAAATGATCCAAGTCGCTCCAGTATGGATGCAGGGAAACAAACTTCCTGTTTGCTGGCTCCAACATACTGTCAGCATCTCAACATTTCACTAAGCTGATTTAAATCCTAACATTCTTGGTGTTGCGTTACTTGGCCGAAGCAGCATGCATTCAGATGGAGTTCAGCCTTCGCATAGCGGAATAATGTGCTAACAGCATCCTCACTAACATACATTACTTTTTTCAAAAGCCACTGTAGACAATTTTTATTTTTAAAAAAAATTATTTTTTTTTACATATTTGTTAAAACTGTCATCACATTGTGACAGTATAATATAAAACAGATAACTTGTGCGCACACTGGGATGATGTGCGCACATCATCCCAGTGTGATGATGTGCGCTGGGCAGGGGCAGCGCTAAGGCCCTGCCCCTGCCTCCGATTGGTTGTTTCTAACGAGCACTGGAAGAAGGGGGCAGGAGCGTGTCTTGTCTTTTTTGTTTTTTTCCCAGATTCTGTTTCATCCCAGATTGTCAAAACATAAAGTTTTCACAAATATGTAAAAAAAAAAAAAAAAAATTATTTTTAATAAACGGTACACACTGCGGCTTTAAATCTGTGCCAAAAATAAAAGACACTGGTGTCTGTGACAACACAGTCACTTATTCCCGCTGTTTTCTGGTCATCACAACTGTTGTCAGGGCGACACTGAGACGATCTACGCTCCTGCAGAGCCCAGAGCCAAGCGTGTACGACATAATTTGCCCGAACCGTTGCGCTAGCGTTAGCTGTCTCTCTTCCGGTTCCCATGGAGACAGAGAAGGAACCAGTTTGCATTCGGGGAGACGCATTCCCCTGGGGCCTGCGTGTGTTACCCTCCGCTGATTCAGACCTCACCACGCAGCAGTTAGTTGGTGCTGAAAACCACAAATGCTCCTCGCACCGACTGAAAGTATCAGCACGTGGAGTTGTTGCAGGAAGTGAATGCTGGCGGTTATTTCTGACTGAATGATAAGAGGGGCTGACATGAAAAGTCCCCACAATAATTATTATTATATATTTTTAATGTTTTGCATTTTAACTCTCTGCAAAAACTGTTTTCACTTTGAAAAGACCCACCTATAAAAGCACAGTCCTTAAATTTTTAATGAGATCAGGACTGTTGCATAATTAAAACGTTAGCCTGCTTTATCCATTTCCAAACCGCTGTTGTCGAGTGTTTGGTAGCTTTTCATTTGAGGCTTTGTTGAGCCTTTAAAGCTGAAACACGCTTCTACCACAAGCCCTGGTGTAACTGAAAGTATAAATACACATCATAGTCCAGTACTGGGATGCCTGATGCGTCAGTTATTACAGCTGGAAACCAGCGATCTGAAATCTGGGTGTAGTGGTGAACTTTGACCTGAACCCTCAGAGACCCATAAACACGGTAACAAAATCAGCCTTCCAGCACCTGAAGGACGTTTCTAGGACAAGACCTAAACTTTAGTCGCATTGATTGCCAACCTGTTCAGAGTTGCTTTTGATTACTATTAAGTGAAACATTGATCAAACATTGATATTTGATGTTATTTGATTGAATGTAAACTTCATTGCTTATTTCACTGTTAGCGGCTGTGTGACGTTTTTATCATGTAAAGCACTTTGACTTGCCCTGTTGATGAAATGTTCTACATACATGAACTTTTTTTTAACTTCATCGGCTCCATAGGTCAAACTGGGTCGATATTAATAATCGATGATTATTACTGTCTTTTTATTGTTTGTAGTTGTGCTTCTGGAGGGTGTTTGACGTGTGGGATTTCTGTGGGCGTGTTACAGTAGGAATGATGCAACGCAGGATTGATTAGTGTTTAATGTCAGCTGTGTTGTTTTTTTACAGTTTGAACTTATAGAGAAATGTGTAACATCAGTAATAACAGCACTGGATATTGACCATAACAATAATATTAATATTGGCCCAAATCTTTATATTGGTGCATTTCTAGCACTTACATGTTGTTCTTTAAGTGATCACGGCCAACGGCGATCTCTGATGGCTGTCATTAAAAACAATGCGCTCCTCCAATACATTTCCCCATTTCTCCTGCTACTTTAAACGCTATACTAACACTCTGCTCTGCTTCTCTCCTCTACATTATTAATGTTTTGGTAAAGCGCCCTCTAATGTAAACGCAGTAAGCCTTTCGTAGTTTACAGGCGTATCTGTTGCATCCTGCCGTGGCTCCGTGAGCCAGTGTCAGCATGGCGGCCAGCTTTAAGCCAAGTTGTGGTTAAATTAAGCAATAAATCCTGGGCGCTTTCTCAGCTGGACGGTGCAGAGCGGGATTCTTTTTTCACCCCTCTCTCTCTCTCTTTTTTTTATTTTTTATTTTACATCCAGCACCGCTCATTAGGCCCTGACGTTAAGTACCCGTGCTTACCGCATGAAGCATTCCTCCTGTGCAGTTGTGTCACCTAATGGCATGTTGAGAAAAGCATTTTCAGCCGGCGAGTGAAAACCACACGAACGATCTTGAACAGACCGGTTCTGCGGAAAGCTGAAACCAAACCGGGGGCCAATCGCTGATTAGGTTTTGATGCAATGATACCGGACTGGGTTTGCGTCACACTGAGCATCCAGGAGACAGAAGGCTTCGTCTTTGTTTTTGGCTCGGCGTTTAATGTCTGTGAAGGACGAGTGTAGATGTGAGCTACAGAAGAGAAGGTGGTCGAAGACCACGATCATCTTTACAATGTCAAATGTTGCACATCTGTGCTCTTTCCGGTCCTGTCCCACAGCTTCATCTGTACAAGTCGCCGGACGAGAAGTTAAACAGAATTGACAAAATGTGTTGCATGATTCAGAAGCGGAGTGGAAAGTTTTGTGTGACTATTGTGATAAGGTGGATTCAGGGAGTTTTGACTTGTGGTTTTTATACCATCTAACTGCATAGTTGAGGGTTTACAGATGTGTGTCAAAATGAGCGATCAAGTCGAGCGAGAACTTGAGCTCAGTTTCTGTTAGAGATGCTCCGATCCAATATTAATATCTGTATTGTTGCCGATATTGATAATTCTCAGGAAGATCAAAGTGCCTGATCCCTAAGGGCAGATCTATTCAGTCTAATTCTATGCCTTGTGCTCTTAACCTCATGCTTTATCATTTGTTTTACATTACATTTAAAATAACTGTTTTCGTTTTTATACTTGTATCTGCACCGACTGAACAAATTGAAGTTGTTTTTACATGTTTGACCACAACTTGTGAAGCCACTGTGTATTTAGGTGTGCTGTGCTGGTGCAGAGTCATCAAGTTCATTTATAATTCAGTACATTTGTCTGTGTTTTTTTTTAAAAAAGAAACATTTTAAGTCGATTCAGCTCTGTTTCTCTGTGTCTGATTGTTATCGGCCGATACTGAACCTCTGATATCTGCATCGGTATCAGAAGTGGTGCGTCCCTAGTTCCCGCCCCTCTCTTAGCCCAGCGGGTTTGTTTGCAACATTTCTCCCTCTCCAGAAATGTCAGACGAGACCATAAGCACCTGCTATGCTGAGCATTTCCAAATCTGACTTCATACCTAGAGGTCAGGCTTGGCGAACACCCTCCTCCCCCCTCCACTGCACATTCCTGCTCTGTTTTTCCCAGCGTGCCCTGAAGCCCAGCTGCACCTGCTAGCAGGGAACATGATGTGATGTCATCTCGCTGCATGCCACTGTGGAAGAAGTGAAGGGAAAGCAAATATCCGTGGCACCACAAGGACGGCCCTCCTGGGAAATTCACACATTTATTCTGAAAAGTCTGATCATTCCTGCGGCTCCGGAAGTTGTGCTGCGAACTGCTTTTGCCAGTTATTCGTTATGATTTAGCAGCAGCCTGTATTAATAAGTGATTTGATTGCTCTCTGCGTGATATTTGCCTTGGAAGTCATCGCTCTGGTCTTGGAATAACGTCCGTCCATTTTCCAGTAATGAGTTGGAAAGGTTTTTTGGATTTCCTAAGTGTTGCGTTCAATTAAACTGACGGCAATTTAAAAAAATAAATAAATAAAAACTATCTAGAGAGAGTGTTACTCACACTGGCTTCATTATGTTTCCGCACTGCAGAGTGCTGTGTTACTGATTTTATTTGGTAAAAGCCTACAGAAGTGCATTTAGACGGTTTATTTTTGCTGCTTTTACTAGACTTCACCCACACGGCCGCCATATTGGATTTGAGGTGGATTTGTGGGTACAACTCTGACCTCAGGGAGAAACCAGCTGGGCTTTTTTCCCTCTTGTTTGAATATTCTTTCTTCAGTGTACAAATGTGCTTTTGATGGATACGTTTTTTTTTTTGCGCTTGTGGTATAAAACTGGTCACTGTTTGACAAAGTTTAAATGTAAATTAAAAAAAAGTTAAACGATACCAAGCAATTCTTTGTCAGTGTGTGTCCATAGCAGCTACTGCATCCCCATTTTTATATCATCTGAATAGTTTTGAGTTAAACTGTAAAGGGTTTTCATGACCTGTAGTGAGTTTTGGTTTTCTTTAAGGTCTGACCTCCTTTTCTCCTACTTTTATTGGCTGTAATTTCTCTGATTTATTTGCTGAACAAACAGAAGTCCAACATGCTCCTATTTTTAGCACCAATGTGTCATCGCAAGAACTAAACTTAGCGAGGAATTTAATGCCCCCGAGGAATCCTCAGTAATTGGCCCTTTCTTTATTTGTACACCACTTAACTCTGCCTGCAGGGCAGACGAACACTGAGCAGCGGAAAGTATCGACCCGGCCGATTAACATGGGTCAGCTCAGAGTAAACTGTCACACAGCAGCTCAACACATTTTTGAGACAAAAAAAAATAAAAAATCCTCCCGTCTTTGATCAGACATAATCCCATAAAAACGTTTTTTCTGTGTAATCCTGCGTCATTTTCAGCTCAACCTCAGAAAGGAGAAACTCACTGGTTCCCTTGTTGCGATTAAGATTTTTTTTTTTCCTTGCGCCGTGCGTGACGAATGATTTTTCTCAACACGGATTTCTCTCACAAACGCCGGCAATTAAGCTGTCAGAGCTGCAGCTTTGTGTTTCTGTCTGATCTGTATCAACAGTGTAACGTTGCAGCTGACTGCAGTCGTGCTAAAGTTGTTAAATGAGGCGGCAAATGTGGTTTGCATCACTATGCAGAACTGCAGTATTAAATTTACTGTACATGTGAAGCTCTTTGCTGCTCGTACTTAAAGACAGCAAAGTTGCTCTTTCACTATATTAGCTACATGCAAATGTGTTGCTAACTTGTTTTGTGATCAAAAATAGGTGGTGGCTGTAAAATTTGGTCTTGAATATTAATGTTGATTTTGCTGAAACTTATAAATAGATTTGGAAAACAGAAGCATAATAAGACTGCGTATAAATATCACGGTGTAAATAAACAGCAGAGAGGGTGTGATTTTCACTTTGACACCTGTTTTGTGGGGGGAGAAAAAGTGCTTAGGGTCACTCGAAATGGTATTTCTGTGTGGACAAGAAGCACAAACCACTAATAACGTTACTGTTTCACAAACAAATCTTTAAAATTGTGCGGACAGGCCTTAATTTGACAAACATGCCTCATTGGAATTGATAATTTGTTAAACATGACTGTATAACTTTTATTATTATTCTCTCTTTCTAAAATAAGCTAATCTTGTATTAGCTTATTTGCTAGCTTGCAGTTAGCGGCTAACCAGACATTGGCTTAACTTGCAGACTATGAAGGTGTGATTAAACGCAGCAAGAAAACAAGAATTGCGAATAACAAAGTGAAGCGATAAAGACGTTCTGTAGCAGTTGTAGCACAATGTCGAACAAGTAATCCACCATTACTGCTATGTGTATTTGGGCTATAGGGCAAGTTAAAGATTGGGCTGATACAATAGCAATTTCACAAAAGAGGCGTTTTCTCTCAAATTTTTCATTCTGGAACCCGTCTAGCAAAAACAAAAAAGTCTGGGGTCCCTTGAAGTCCCATTTTCTTTTGGACAGGGGGCACAAATAGTTAGTCTTTCTAGTTTCAGAAAAAAAGTTATTACGTTTGCCTTAATTTGACAAACAGGAATGAATAATTCATTGAATATCACTGTATAACTTTTAACATTCTTCTCTTGCGACTCTAGTCGCTAGTATTAGCTAGTATTAGCTAGTTATTTGCTCAGGTAGCTAGCTAGCGGTTAGCGGCTAAACAGACATTGGCTTAGCTTGCAGACTGTGAAGATGTGAAACATCTAAACTTGGTAAGAGTGGATCACTTATATAGTTTTCACACCATTCAGTCCACCCCCACATACAGTGTAAAGAAGAGTCCCATAAAACACCACACATTTGCTGTGAGGTCCCTGTTACATGCTAAAAGCAGCTAGCCAAGCAGATGTTTGGACGCGTAGTAGTTTCTCAAAGCATCATAAAGATTTATGAGGGCAGAGATGCACAGCAGCTGGATGAGACAGAAATGACTATGAAACAGGGTGAAGCAGAGGAAGGACAGACCAGGTGATACATATTAATATTTAAGCCAAGCGAAGCCAGCCTGCTAGTGCTAATAAAAGAGGATGTTTTCTGTCTGGGCCCCCCCCCCCCCCGTCCTGTAAGCTCTAACACAGTAAAACCTTTAGCACTGCTCGCTTCCTGAGGAGGATGACCTGGGGTTTCTGCAGCTGTGGAGGAAACAGCAGGCTAATGTAATGTGACAGCGTGGAAAGAGCCCACAGGGTGACACCAGCCCAAAAGCTGCATACATTAACATAACGCCGTGTGAGGTTCTTATGCAGATACTAGGACACTGGCGCATTTTCATGACACATTTATGCCTTTAGGTGCAATGTATTTGCATCATTAAAGCACCTACATCTTTTATGTGTTGATAGGAACTTATTTTTAAGACCTATAAGTATTTCTTTTTGGATTTTGTCACACCACAAATGCAGGATTGTTTTAGTTTATGGCATAAAATCATGTTTTAAACATAAAAAAAACCTATTAAGTCTTTCAAGGGTTATAAATGTTTGGAAAAAGAAGTGTCATCCACCCCTCAGGCCTTTCTTGTTCCTGTTAGTTTTCTCGAGGCATGGGAGCAGGCATAAATCAAACTTCTCATGTACAATATCTGTCTCAGCAGTTTCTTTGGAAGACGTTTCCTTATTGCATGCAGGTTTTTACGTGTCACATCAGCTCGATGAGCCACTTTTAAATGGGAGTCATCTGTACATCTGTGCCGCACGACAGGTTTGGCGCAGATTAAGTTTCAATGAACACATCTGGGTTGTAACAAGAGGCTACACATTACTTTGGCGTATCACAGGTTTAAATGTTCTGCTTTTTTTCATGTCGTAAACCAAATCGACGCCATGCGCCGCCATACTGCTGCTGCACCACTTGATGTTAGTTCTGCCAAGATTTCTAGTTTTCTCGTCTTTTCCACGAGATTAATTTCCTCTTCAGTAGCTGATTTATGGTTCTGATTTATTTTCACCAATCAGAAGATGACCGAGTCATTATTGCGTTTATTATAAACCAGTAAAGCTAACTCCAAAAGCCGCTCCAAAAGCAGGAAGCAGGACTACAACGCAGGGCATTCTGGGAAAATATAACCAAAACAAACCTCCTAGAAAGTCTATCACTAGCATTAAATGGCTCATGGTGTTTTTTGCCACAAACCTAAAATCAATCCTTCTACGGCTAAAATCTGACACCACTCCACTTTTGTTTACATTTTGTAAAGAGGGAAGCTGCGCTCAACTTCTTTTTCTGAGGTTTTCTCTTTAGTAGTTCCTGGTGCAGCACCTCCACAGGTGAGGAGGGGAACAAGTTTTTCAAAAAGTTTTTTATTTGTTGTACCATCCATCCATTTTCTTTCACCCTTCTCCCTAATGGGGTCAGGAGTTGCTGGTGCCAATCTCCAGCTGCGTTCCGGGCGGGGTCACCTTGGACAGGTCGCCAGTCTGTCGCAGGGCAACACAGAAACAAACAACCATGCACATACACAGCTAGGGAGAATTTAGAGAGACCAATTAACCTGACAGTCATGTTTTTGGACTGTGGGAGGAAGCTGGAGAACCCGGAGAGAACCCATGCATGCACAGGGAGAACATGCAAACTCCGTGCAGAAAGACACCTGGCCGGGAATCGAACCCAGTGCTACCAACTGCGCCACTGTGCAACCCTGAAAATGTACCAAATGTTACAATTTTCATCCCCAATCAAACAAAGTCTATCAGACTAATGTGTGAAAACACCTTAAATTTCCCTGCTTGAATTGTCGTGAAGACATGACTGTTTGTCTCAGGTGTTGACTCAGTGATGCCCACTGAAGACAGGAATACGCAGCTGTAGGTGATGATGCTTTCAGATGGACCTTCTCTTTTTTTTTTTTAATAGCCCTTGAATAAACTTTGGAAACATGGAGTTTCAGGACAGGAGAACGCGTCAATGTCCCGACCTCCAAACTCCAGAATGCTCCCGGGATACTCCTGAACCCTCACACCCCGAGCCGACACACACAGTGTGTGTTTTCCTGCGCTGTGGTCACAGCAGGCGTTGACCATGAAGCGCAGCTCCACTCTAAATCATCCAGGCTCGGCCGCCCTCCTCATTAATCTCCTTCTCACTTGCAGAGAATGAACACAGACCAACTCCTGCAGCAGTGCACGTGCGCGATGGGCCGCGTTTCTTTAAGATCCGTGTTTTTACCTAGCAGCTCACACACCGAGCCGGCGTTGGTTTGATGAATTCAGGAAATGGATTTCCTCCTGAAACTCAAAAATGGAAATATTGAGCCACAGAGGGGCCAATCGCATCCAGAGGCGATTGAGTTTGGCTTTTCAATTTGGATGGTCGACTCGGTTGCTCCGCCTTTTTTGATCCCATGTTTGTGTTTGTCAATCTCAGGTCAGCTTGACCGCAGACAATGTCATTTTTTCACAAAATTTGTGATATGATTGGTTTTTTGAAAAAACAACAACAACTGTCTGCTGCTTTGTAAGGGCATTTTAACAGCTGCTCTCTTAATCCGATGAATTTGCCTAACAGAAACCTTTTTCATTATGCCTTTATCTGCAAAACCCATCTTTCTTCTGAATCAGCCACAAATCTCTTCACAGTACGATAACGCTTCAGTTTTTGTTAAATATCTGTTTTCATACCTTGTCATAAGGCACTACACCATCTGATGATTTTCGTCAGCAGAGATCCTTTCTCTTCCCATTTTGCTTGAAACCTGTGGCCTGTTTAATAATATGGAACATCCTTCTTAAGTAGATTTCCTTTAATTGAGCTAAACTAATCAACCCAGCTCTCTGAAATTAATAATAGTGATTCACAGAGCCCTGACACACAATAGCATCTATAAATTTAATAGCACAACAAAATTTTTTATCTTTATGACACTAAAATCTAATGTGCACAACAATTTGGAGCACGGTGTATTCCTGTTAAAGTTGTGCCTGTTCTGGTTCTCTTTACTTTTTTTTTTATTCCTCCCACTGTTCTTTTTCTTCTGACTTTCTTCTCTTTATATTTTCCGTTTGTCTATTAAATCCTTCCTTCTTCTGTTTTGTTCAAAGCTTTTATACTCAATAGATACTTTTTCCCCCTCGCCCCGTTTCTCTTTCCTCTTGTCGTCGTCTCTCACCCCAGCGGGCCCCATTGCGCTCCTAATGAGAACACAAATGAGTCCCCCAGAGGCCCCTAATGATGGGCTCTCTCTGTTGGTCTGTGTCGCAGCAGAAATGCCCACCATGAGGAACGCCTGTGTCTGTTTTCAGCTGCGCTCCGTTTGCCTTCACAGGAATTTGGCAGCTCAGAGTGTGTGTGTAGGGGTGTGTAGGTGTGTGTGTGTCCAGACCCTTTCCTGCGCCTCCTGACCTCTGATGGAGTATAATGATTGGTATCCTTTCCCTCTTTTCTCACATAAATATTCACTGTTCCTGATGTCTGAATATTACGGTTTAAAGTTAATTTTTCTGGTTTCTTGTGTTGGTTGAATGAAGACAGAACCGTGCTGGGATTCTTTACCTGTGTCATCTGAAGCACATTTTAAAAAAAACAAAAAACGTTTTATTTCCTCCGCAGGCTTTTGGGAACGCCAAGACGGCGCACAACAACAACTCCAGCCGCTTCGGGAAGTTCATCCAGGTCAACTACCAGGAGAGCGGCACCGTCAGAGGGTAAGAGTGGAAAGAAAACACAAAAAACTTCCATGTATTTTATTGGGACTTTTGTGATCGACAAACATAAAGCAGTGCACAGTTTTATTAAAATTTGGGTTTAATAATAAGCATGCTTAAAGATTATTTTCAAAAGGCAAAGCGATGCCATTTTATTACTGATTTTACTGTCGTGTCTTTGTGCAAAGACAGTAGAAGAAGTCTAAGATTAACAAGCATCAAAATTCACTGGTGTGTAAAAAATCTGCACAGTACAATCTGTTCTTTTATTTTCAGCTTGATTTCTAATCATATAATCAGCAGCTTTATCCAGAGTCTGTTAATCGTACCTGTTTTTTGTTTTTTTCAGAGCTTATGTGGAGAAATATCTGCTGGAGAAATCCCGCCTGGTGTACCAGGAGCACAACGAGAGGTGAGCGAATTCAAAGCCCCTCATTTTTCATCCGGCTTACAGGGTGTAGACTAAAACTGCTACGTTTTCAAAATGATCAGGCACCAAGTTGGTGCCTGTGCACAAAATCAAATCAGAAACTGATTTTCTCTAATAATTGTTTGTATCTATTTTACAAATCTGTAAAGTGTGTGTGTAGGTGTGTGTAGGTTTGTAATACCCATCTGGCACCAGTCGGTGGTGATTGTCGACATTAACTGCATTGATATTCAGTAGAAGAAGATTATGTATTACTTGTTGTAAACAAATGGGATACAAATGGGATAGTTTTAATCTTTAATTTCCTAACTAAAAACTGTTAGTATGTAGGCAAAAGACGATTTTAAAGCAGAAAAAAAAAAAAAAGTCTTTTTGATAAATCTCCATGTTAGCTGAAGTGACATAACTTTCAACAGTTTTCCACTTACTTTGGACGCACTCAAACATAAACTTGTCTCGGGGTAAATCAGCTCTGGCGCTCTGAGCACCACCTGTGTTTGCGTCCCTGAAGTCGTTTTTCCTCCAGGTAACACGATGACATAACCTCCACGTCACCCGTTCCCCTCAGCTGTCCAGAAATCACAATGAAAGTAAGCCGTCCTATGGGGCGTCTCGCTGCATGTCCATGTTTTATCACAGGTCAACAAATTCCTCTAACCCCAACCGAGTGAAGGGTTTCTGTTTCACCCCGATGACAGGCCCTGGTAGCCATATTGATAGGGTAGAAACGGGAGACGGGACCTCCCACACGGGTCGGGAGGGGAGCGAGCGACGGGATGATAAACTGCAAACTGTCTTAAATCTTAAGTTTTTGGCACGTTGCCTCTGAGTGACCCCCGGTGTATGGAAAGAAAAAATACCGGGGAGGACATGATCAGGCCGAAGGCTAAGCTGAGTCAGAAACTGGGTCAAGTACATCATCACTGTGGAAAATGGAGGTTCTGTCCGCAGTTGGCATACTTTGGAGGTTTTCCCCTCTGGAGTATTATTAATAAAGTCAGGATAAACTGGCTGCACAGAATGAGTTTATGACTAAAAGGTTTTTCCCTTGCAGTGTTTTTTTTTTTTTTTTTTTTTATTTATTTTTTGCCACACTTACCAATCTCCACGAAGGAACAGCTTCAACAATTACAGATATAAACGTCACTTGTATTTTATTATCCCACTGCTGTTAGCAAGATCTTTCAAAAATCCCCCAGAGACAACAAGAGCATCTCGTCTGTCATTTTATACCTAAAGAATCTGGAACTTGTTAGTATTTATAAGGACAAAAATCTATTTGCAATCTGATCAAACCGCCTATTTTTGTGAGCATGTTAATTCTCTGATACTCTGTGACAGGATAAATGTAAAGTCCTGGACTTGTAGCTGAAAAGCAACAATTTCTTGTTGTGTTGAATTTTCCACAAGAATGTAAAAACCGTTTTTATAAATAAATGTGTCAAAAAATAAAGGTGCTCCGGCGTGTCCAATTCCAACATGCCAATTTTCTAAAGTTGCAACAAATCCGATTTACACTTCTGTGTAAAAACAAAACGATTACTTCAAATAAAGAGCTGTGTTTGTCTCTGAGGATCACTGAAAGAGAGCAGTTGGCGTTACACAGCTCTGCGCTGAAGCAGGATTTAAATGTTGGGCATCTAAATCCTGTTACGCTAAGGCTAACTTAGCACAGTTAGCCTTTCTGACAAGCCAACTATTGTACGCATTTCTAACGGGTGGGGTGTAAAGGATATTTATTAGCTTGAAGCAAAGACTTAAAGTTCATTTCCAGGTGGAATAAAATTGCTTTTCGGTTCACCGCACGTCGTCCTGGGTAATCAGAAGTCGCTGCTTCCGACCTGGATGTTCTGCAGCGCCTTGTTTGACTTAAAATGTGAGGCGGCGATGTCAAAAAGTCTAACTGATACACATGATGTGTTCAACTTTTTGGTTCAAAGTGGACAATGGCGTATTTCCCTTCGTATTTCTAATGATTCCAAAGATCAACAGCAGGAGATGTCATTTGATGTGTGTGTGTGTGTGTGTCTGCAGGAACTACCATGTGTTTTACTACCTGCTGGCTGGAGCCAGTGAGGAGGAGAGGAAGGCTTTCCACCTGCTCAAACCAGAGGAGTATCACTACCTTAACCAGGTCAGCCTCCAGCAAACTCACACACACGCAAACAAACAAACAAACAAAATCACCAGATTTCCATATTAATGGATCTTGATTTGCACAAGTGATGAAAATGCAGAGAATGAAACAGACGGTCTCTCTGCTGGCTCCTGTTTACTCATTTATCAAAACTGGAGCATGTCTCATCGCTCACAAGTCCTGGTTCCAGGCGTCTGTTTGTGTGTTCATATTTCTGTGTGTGTGTGTGTGTGTGTGTGTGTATACATATGCCAGAAGCCTACATGATGTGTGCACCTTTTTTGCAGTACATCTGTGTGTGCTGGCAGCTCCCTTTTCCTTACAGCACAGCAATTCACCAAGACAGCAACAGAGAAATAACACCTTTTTTTTCCCCTGTCTTTCGTCCCTCTACTTCTTTAAGAAATAAATATATTTTTGTCCCTCTCAGTTCTCCTTTAATCCTTGCAACAAAACAAACACCCCCCTCATCCCCACCACTTCCTCTGTGCCCACATGCAGCCCTGTTTCCATGGCAACAGCAAAACTGAAAGTTGGCGTGGTGCCTCATCGGTCGAGTGTTGAGTGCGGCAGAAGTCACCATGGTTTCACGGTTGTATTATTCACACCGAGTGCTCGCCCTCCTCTCCGCCGGGTTAAATGGAGTCAAATACAAATAATTAATAATAATAATCTAGTTGTAATCTGAACCGGCCGCATATTGCGCCGCCACTTTTGTGATATTCTGTGAAATGATAAATCCTTGACATGTGGTTTAAAGCAACGACCTCTCAGCGCTTTGTGTTGAACAACCGAGACGACATTAATGATTTTAACAGCTTTTTATGAATATTGTGTTAAAAAATAAAGGTGCAAATTTACTAGTTAACTAGCTGACGTTCAACATGTTGCTAATTGATCTTTACCTTAACTGTGGGGAAAGGTCGGGAATGATTTCTAATCCAGCAGAATCTAATAGGAATTTCCCAAAAAGACACAAAGGAGCCATTTTTCTCTGACTGGCTCCTCTCCTGATATTTGCTCAAGTTTTAAGTGAAAAGTTTGTCTCTAACAAAGATAGAGTTGACTTTTTAAAAGCTTCTTGCCCATTTTCTGCTTCTGCTGACTTCTTCAGTACTGAAAACGACAAGCTTTTGAGATTTTCCCATCAGTCACAGCGCTAACACTGAAGAGTGTTGTCAGAGCAAAGGCCGTGCGAGTAAACACTGAACTTCCAAGTAGCCTTCCATTCCACGTGATTCCTCGGTGCGAGCTCATTCCCGAGTCGAGTTATTTATTTCTGTGATGTTTGAACTTAGCAGGACTGTTTTCTTTTCCTTTTAAAAGTAGGACTGGAGAAGGTCTTTAAGGTATTTTGCCTCTTCTGACGCTGACCAGAGAACATGTAAATATAGCCAAAGTGCCTGCAGTGAAGCTTGCCTTTGATTTTTGTAAACTGAGGTCTGATCAGCTGATGTGTTTACAAAATGAAGGAAAGGAGGCGGAAAAAATTGATAGATAAATAAATAAAGACTTTGTCTTAAAAGGCAGCTGATTGTTAAAATGCAGCTGGTTTTCGGCAACAGAAGCAGCAGAAAATCCGGAAAAATGTGATTCAGAGCAGCTTTGTTGGTAATTGATCAGTTATTATAAAGCATTGGACTTGAACAAACTGCTAGAGCCTCATTTTTAACATTCTTATATTGTAGACCTTCTGCGCCCCAGAGCTACCGGCTGCTCTGGTGAGTCTCAGATTTTGACTTCAGATTTTGAAACTGAGTGTTTATAAACCTGTTTGAGTTTGTGCGCACCGTGCCGCGCGTCGGAAACCTCCGTCTCTTTGACATCGTGCCCATCGCCATCGGTCCTGATGTGATCACTGGTCGCTGTCTGTCCCTCCGAGACGGCCGGTCACTTCTCTAATTCATACAAAATTTAAAAACTTTCTCTTCAGAGAAACATTATTTGCAGGAGTTGTTAGTGTTTTTCTCTTTTTCTGTTTTTTTGCTTTTGTTTTAACCCACTTTGCCTTGCTTCCAGATGACAAAGAGACCACACAAACTCCACTGGGACAATTTCTATGAGTCTGAGCTGGTCAGTATCGCGCCAACTTGTTTGTGTACGTCTGTGTTTATGGGTGTGTCATGCTTCAGTAGAGTTTTTGGTGCCAGTCCTGGTCTTGTTGTCTCTCCTGGCTGTCCACACCCCGCCTGCTTTCAGCGAACCGGACCGAAGTTAGACGCAGCCTGGCCTTGGCTCTGTTAAAAATGCTGTGAGATGTTTGAATGGATACCTTGTAATGTCACCGTTTTGGTAGATCTACGGGAACGCGACGAAACGTCTGTGTCCCTGTTACTTAGAGATGCACCGATCCGGACTGATTTATGAAATACAATAGCTGTTGTTGTCGTATCAAATCAAATCAAATCAAATCAAATTTTATTTGTATAGCACATTTCAGCAGCAAGGCATTTCAAAGTGCTTTACATCATANATAAACAATCAAAACATTAATTTAGACGGCCGTCAAATTTATAACTTATCCATTTATCTAAATGTTTTACTTTGTGCAGATCCTGATCTTTGACATACTTCCAGTCGTTTGATTTTAGACTGTCTATTGGCTAATTTTTACTTATCCCTTTCTCTATCACATCACGGAATTTAAGCGCCTGTTTTCGCCGGACTCCGCCGACCGTTTTACCACGGGTATTAGCCGGGCCCCGCTGCCCATAACAGGACAAGGTCTCAAACCTTGCAGCACCAGGCTCCGTACACCTTTACACAAAATTTTGCGCTAGGATATAAATGACTCTCTAATTATTCATAAATCTCTAACCAGAGCTTCTCTACTTTAACACGTGGTTGCCATTAGGCTAGTTTGATGTCTCTTCTTTCCTGTTATTGGTGTGTAAGGAACTTTTTTTTTTCATATTACTCACATTTATCATCAAAAGTGATAGAATGAGGCCTTTTTTATTATTTGAACAGTGAATAGGTTAAAAAGTTTATCATCTTTAATTTGTTGTCATCTGTGTTAAAACTGCAGTATGTAACTTTTATAAAAATTAATTTTTTTAGATCCAAACTGTCACCATTTTGTGACAATTTGGAATGAGACAGGTAAACAAGCTCCTCTGCCTCTTCCCTGTTCTAATCATAAACAACCAATCAGAGCCAGGGAGAGGGTCTTGGCGCTGTCAGTTATGCTCCTGTATGCACCGCTGATCCCACAGCTTCTGTTTTGAATGCTAAGGCTAGTTAGCACAGCCACCAATGACGGCAGTAACGGTTTTCCTGGAATGGTAAGTTGTTTCTCCACCATTAGCACATTTAGCAGCGGGGACATGAGGATGATTGACAACGCTAAGACCCTCCCCCTGGCTCCGATTGGTTGTTTTTCGTTCATTTCTTCAGACGGCAATAAGCCACCTTTTCACAGATTATCTGTCTCATATTAAACTGTCACAACATAATGACAATTAAAATATATATATATATATATTAAAAATAAAATATACATACTGCAGCTGTAAGTGTTGCCCACGTTCCTGACACTTTATCAGACTCCTAGAGCATTTGAGATGCTTCACTCATCAGTGTGTTTCTCTTCTCCAGCATCAAGTGGCCAAGGAATACCATGACCGGGGCCCGCGCATCAACCTGACCTTCAGGACCATCCACCCGGAGCCGGAGGGCCACAGGCCGGGCACAAAGATGAGATTCACAGCAAAGAACCTGTAGGTTCCCCTCTGAGTCGGGCGCTAACGGCTGGTGAAGGAAATGTTCACTTAAATGAAGATATGTTTTTGAAGAAGAAACTCTGAGTTGCTGTGGGATTGTAAGTTATTACACAACCCTGCTTAGTTTATAAAGTCAGAGAAAACTAGTTGAGAAAAGTAGCACTTAACATTTCTGAGGCTGCTGCTGCTTTTTCAAAACCTTGAAATATATATTTTTTTAGTGGTAGCTTTGCCAACTTGAAACGCAGCTCCATCCATTGACTCCGGCAGTGTTAAATATGTTACGTACTTTTTCTGATTTTCACCCTAATGAATGAATTTCATCAGTTCGATGTAAAATCTGGCCAAAATATATTTTTGAGCAACAGATTTTGGGTGGCTTTCAAATGTTTGTGTTGGTTCATAGTATCAGAAGGATCTGGAGTGACTAATGTGTAAAGAAACTGTTCAGGATGTTCGTTTTAAGTTCTTCTTATTTTAGAGAAGGCTGCTGTATAAACCACTGATGCGTAAAGTTGCCACTCGGGTCAGCTAGCGACAGGAAGTGGGTCGATTAGTGGAGATAAACTTTCTTGGAAAGTTGATCAAGCAAAACTATTTTTTTTTTTTTTGTTGAATTTTCTTGACAAATGTTGAAATCCTAAAATAATAAAAACACAAAAGCTTTTTGAAAATTGAAGTCTGTAGTTTTCTGTATTCAAGAAAGAAAAATGACTTAATGCAAGAGACTGCAAAACTATTTTAACCACTTCATTTTCTGAAGTTTGTGTCTTGTGGTAACATAAACATAAACATAAACATGACTCTCTCTAAATCTTTTCTATAAAGGGAAAGTGTTGCTACCAAGTAAGGAACTGAAAACAAACCTGATGCTGACTTTTTTAAATTTTATTTTCACTTTGTATCAAACAATGAGGAAATTTGATTTAGTGTGACTTAATGAAATAGATATACAACTTAAACCAATATATTTACCAGTGTTGTAGTCAAGACCAAGACCAGCGCCCCGCGCTACACGACACAATAAAATGTGAAATATGATCACAATTGCTAATCAAATTGATCTGAAAGATTCACATTCCCATAGAAACACCTAGATGTTAAATACTTAGAGTTGAAATAAATTTAACCAATATTAAATGCAGACCAAACTCTTTGTTCTGCTTATCTAAAAAGATAACACCCTGGGCATTTGCCCAAATCATTCATGTCAGAAACCACAACTGTCTGCACCATTAAACATAGTAATTGAGGCAATGCCCCGATGGTAAACAACGCTCAACTATGAAAACTGACCAAAGAGCAACAAGCAAGAAGTAACTAAGCACAAGACGCTCATCACCATGACGGTTCTCAGCCACTGCATGAAGACAGACAGCACAATCCTGTAATGCGGGGGTCTCCAAAGTGGGTCCTGAAGGGCCGGCATCCTGCACGTTTTAGTTCTCTCCCTGGTTTAGCACACCTCAAGACTATCAAGACCGGTCTTGAATACTACAACACTGATATTTACATACACTGAGTGAAAAGAGACTTATTTTCTTTTTTTTTAACTCGCTGCCTGAAGTTAAATCTGACCAAATCTTTCTTGATTTAGGTCAGTTAGAATTATCCAGATTATTTCTATTTCCCAGCTGCCAGAAAACTCTCTTTTTAAGAGATCTTTTTTTTTTTTTTTCTGCTGGAATTCAAAGGTTTATACATTATGATACATTTGGTCATCATACAGAATAAGCATCTTTTAAACTGCGTGACTTCCGGCTCCTCTGTGTTTACACAATTAGACGATGGGTCACTGGATACACAACCTCAACCTGCTGGTGGGGAGCCAGTCATTCCACTTGGCTCTCCGTGTACTTTATAAATATCCCCTTTCAGCATGGGAACTCTAACTTGATCACAACCCAACTACCCTCTGGTAAATTTGTATTGAGCTGTGATGTAACATCTCTCTGCTCCAGGAAGGTGAGAAGGTTGTTTTGAAACTGAAGCTGAATTAAACAGCTTCTCTGCGCTATGTATTAGAGAAAAGGCTGCCATGAGGAAACTGATGCAGCTCAAATATGGTTTAGCTTCAAGACTGGTGAAAAAGAAAATCACGTTTTGAAGTAATTTACTTTTGACAGATGAAGCTGTGCATCAGAGTTTAAGACTCACCAGAACCAACTGATAAAGACCATATAATGGGGTTTTTCTTCATTATTAATATTATTATAGTAATATTGTGTGTGTGATAAAAAAGAAATATTTTTCTTTTCCTGTATTCTTAGTTAAAAGGAGTAGCATTATGTATTTTCCGGAACATAGTTCCTTTTCGTAGCACAGTCAGTTAACTATGTTTCCTTCAGTAGTCATATACATGCTGTCAAATATGACGTGAAAAAAAATGTAACTTCGTAATTTAAGGCCTTGAAAATGGGCCTCTGTCTCTTTAAGAAACTCCAGCTCTTTCTGAAACTCCGCCTTCAGGAAGTCATCACAGCATGATTCCTCTGTTAACCCTTTAATAACGTTTTTCCCAGAGTTTCTCTGAGAAGCAGCTCCTTTAATGACATCAGCTGATGTGTAGCTTCACCAGCTGTTTGCTAGTTGCTGCTGGCTAGTCTGAGGGAGCTGAGTGGGCGGGGCTAGGTCCACCCAGTTGTTTGGAACAGCTGAGGTTTCTCAAACATGCATAAAGGAATCCAAGCAATGCTCCAGGTATGGTTTTGATTAGATAAGAACATTAAAGCATGATGTAAAGCTAAAAAGAAAAAAAAAAAAGAAAGGTGTTGATTTTACGTGATACTGCCTCTTTAAAAAAATCGATTCTGTAATTACTTTGAACTCGACAGCTATGATCACTGCGGCATAAAGTTTGGACAACAATTGTTCTTAGGGTTGGCTTCTGTCCTCACAACAAAACTAAACGGCGAGTTCAGTCTTTTATTTTTACTGATGCTCAAGATCAGACTCTTGTGAGTATGAATATTTTCACCAAACGGTGCTCAGTACGACACGACAAACTGCCACCTGCCTGCGTTTACCTCAGTTTTCCACCAGTTACATCAAACGGTGGAACCACAACACCTTTCTCTCGTCCTTGACCTGGCTCTTTCTTTTCTCTGACCGCTTTTACGGCTTCCTTCGTGTCTCGTACGTCTGAGCGCTGAGCCGAGCAAGCTGCCTTTGCAGCTCACCGCGGAACAACACGTTTCTTCCCTCCAAAAAGGGGAAATTTGAGAATTGGACAAATAGGGGATCTCGTTGATTGTGGCAAAAATCTGCAACAGTTCCTGTCCTGTTGTGAGAGTGCTGCTTAAAAAGTGTCAAAAACCCCCAAAAAACTGCTGTATTTGAAGTGTCCGGGTGTGTGGTCTGGAACATTCTGTACAAAATAAAAGGCACTCCGCACCATCTCATATTAAATTAACCAGAGCCGAACATTGGATTTAATTTCGGCGCAGCGACTTGATGTTCCAGGCGAGATGACCTTGAGCACAGATTGTTCCAGCGAAGATTTACAGCGATGACAATAACAGCAAATCACTGAGAAAAACATTGTTTTGTCATTCAGTTTCTTTAATCAGAGCATTAAAATGGTGGATGATACCGTGTTATTTTATTGATCTTTTTTACATGTTATTGCAATTCTGAAATTTCTCCGGTCGTTTTAATGAAGCGCCATAAACTTATCTATTTTCAAAGGTTGATATTCCAGCTGAAGCTGCTACAGTGACTAAGTGAATTCTCTTTAAATTTAGACTCTTGTTAGCCAACCTACGCAATTTTGCTTGATTCTCATCTCCCTTTGGGGGCGCCATCTGGAATTTCTCCCATTGACTTGAATTCCTCCAGTAAAATTTCAAACAGCCCAATCAGCGAACAGAAGAAGTTGTGAACAATGATGTCAACTTTTTGTTTTGTTTTAGATTTGTAGGCTAATCTGCACACACCGGCAAAAAGAGGTGGACTGTCTGGGTACCTTAGCATTTAGATAACTAACATTGTACCTGTGGACACCAGAGGTTACTACGGTTTCCTATTTTATCTCAGTCTGGGAATCTGTCTGAGTTTTCATGCTTACTGATGAGCATAGTCTGAAATCGTCCTGATTTACTGGGAAGCTGTTCTGGATTCGCTCTGTTCCCGCCACTCCTGTCCTTTACTCTTCGCTTCACTTTCCAGTAACGGTTGTTGACGGACAGAATCCGTATGGTCTGCGCGTTTCCCCGCTCCGTCACGCTGCTTTAAATAGTTCTACAATCTTAGAAACCTTCCAGGAAGTTCTTTATAAGCCTGCTAATAATGGTCCATTTATTTAAATAAGAACCTTCAAGCAGGGAAATGTCTTAAACATTCACAACACGAGCTGTCAACACAGGAATAGTCCACCCTTGGCCTGGGTCGTTTCCTACGTGTCTTGACCTCCTGGCACCCTCCCTGTCTACTTTATCCTGTTTGGGCTTGTTCTATCATGTTGCAGCTGCCACTCAGGGATCCACCTCTGAGAGGATTGGTATCTATATTTAGCTGGAGTTCTCTGCTGGATCGGAGGTAAATTACAGCCTTGGTATTCGATTGGTTGACATATCTCCCATGTAGTGCCCAAAATACATTTTAATTGGTATTTTGACTGGATATAACGGATTTAGGGTTGAAAGGATTAATCGCGACGAATCAATGATTGGAATAATCGTCAACTAATTGAGTAATCGATTAATCGTTAACTGGATTGCCCAGATGAGAAAAAACTAGGCCAATTTTTGAAATAACAACTCAATCAGAGCGGTAATTAAACCACAGTTCTACATTTACATTTTGCATTTAAAATGTATTTTAAATGCATGTATTGTTTTGTATGCAAAACAATACATTTTGCATTTAAGATTAGGGAGAAAAAATGTTTCTTTACATATATTTGCCCGGTTCAAATTTTGCAAAAAAGAAAAAAAAAAGTTTCTTTCCATCTTTTAATGTAGTCTAATGTTGTTTAAATGACAAATCTGCGGAATGTTGTCTTTTTTTTTGTCTGATTAATCAAATAATCTCCAGAGAAATCAATAGCTAATAATTCATTCCAGCCCTAAATGGATTACACTAATTATTTCTGAAAAATTTCCATAGAGCAACCTGGGAAGCTGAAATTTGCACCCTTCTTCATATTTACATATTAGTTGCTCTGTCTCGTCGTGGAGTCATGGAAAACATGACGTCCCTTTGTTTCTCTCTCTGTTGCCACTGTCTGTCCGCCGCGCTCTAAATACTCGTCTTTCCTCTGGAAGCGTTAGCAGCTGGCGCTGATCTCATGTCAACATCATCAGTGACTCCTCAAGTGTCTGTGAGGTCACGTTCGGTACTAGTCTAAATATTTTTGGACATTTTAATCGATCTTTCATGGCGTGCGATTTGACTAACTGCATATTCTTAAACCAAAAAATGGTGATAAAAATCTGTTTTCCAGCCACTTTTAACCAGATTGAGAACAAAGCAGCTAGGTTTTGGTGGGATGTTATTTGTCCCACCACCATGTAGCCCAGCATGTACGATAAAATGGTTAGCATCTAGACTTTTGCACATTTTTAAGTCTCCCCCGTTTGTAAGGGGAAACAGTTTATGACACAGTGTTACGAATCGTGTGAATTCAGGAAAAGTTGGAGATTTGATCGAAACGACTAACGTGAGGGAGAAGATAAAAGTTCCAACTTTTATGCTCCAACAAGTTGAGCTCCCTATACAGACAAATTAGCTCGACTTGAACAAGCAGAAGCCACGGATGTATTGGTGACAACAACTTGGGAGAACAATCGAGACCGTTCAATATACCAGATGTCCGTCATGTCGTCTCAATGTGACGAGGTGATGAAGCTGCATAGGGTCAATAGTGGGTAACAAAAAGTACCAATAACTCCAATAATTCAAAGTAGCACAAGTTAATAATCATTCCACATTCAGCTGATAACTTGCTTCACATTCTCTAGCTTCTGACTCTCCGTTTGATTTGTACTCGCATGAAACAAAACGTTGTTTGTTCTTCCCTAATGGCAACCAAATCAATTCTAACATTTAGCTTTGAGCCTTCAGACATGACTTCAGTGTTGTTGCTTTTGAGAAAATGCAGCATAAGCAGACACTGTGTTCCTAATGGGAGTGCTTCCCACTGTCCAAGTCTCATTCTATAAATAACTGTGTTCTGTCCATGTTGCCTTTAAGTCAGTCGATAAGAAAATAAACCGAAAACAAAAAAAACAACTACTTGTCTTATGACTCTACGTTCTGTGTGGAAGTGGTGCTTGAGTAATTCTCAAGATTTATTTTGACAAAACTGACTAAAATCAAATTATATATATATTATGAACATGTCAACATCGGTCAGGGTTCACCTCAGAACGTTTACTTTACTACGGCAGAATGAATTGGAGAAGTTATAAAATAGCGGCATAAACATGAAATGTTAAGTCTTTGCATAAACTTTATGTCGGCCTTTCAGACTGATCGGTTTTCTAATAATTTACCTGAAGTTAAAAGATAAATTTTTGTCATGATCCCAGGGTGTTTTGGTCTTCGTTTGTGTTTGTGTTTTGAACATTTATATGTTTATTTCCATTTGTTAGTTCTTGCCATTTTCACTTCTCTGCATTCATGATTGTGTTCGAAGGGTGTTGCCATATCATCTCATATCTTGTTTGTGTTTAGTTTCTTAGCTTAAATACTAGTAAAATGACTCTGAATGGTAGTCATAGCTACTCACATGGCAGTTTTGGACAAACTGCTCACTCCTGGTTTTGGGCCTTTTTTTGTCTTATGGCATACACAACCTTTGTGCTGGGTTCCTTTGAGGTACAGCAGACGCTTACTGTCCATAAGGAAAGAGGACATACTGTGTGATTTTGCACCTTTACCTTTCCAGCTTTCTGGAGCCTGCTGACATTTAGGTTGCTGTGCTAGCAGGAGCGTCCCATAACAATGGCTGCAAGGAGATTTGCTGGTCTGGGAATGTCTTCCTCACCCTTTCACCCTGTGGCTCTGGATCATTTTCTCACTTATATTTCTTCCTTTTTTCCCCCCCTACCCCCTACCCCCCCCTCTTGAACACGGTATTAACTAAAGAATACACATTTCACAGTACTGTACAATAAGTTAGCTCTGTATTTCTTTTAAATTGAAAACTTTTGTTGCATTTTTTTTTTTTTTTTGCATGTTCAATCCAGAAGTAGACCTATGAAAAGGCTGCTTTGTATGCAAAATCTGTATTTTGATATATCTTTCTATTGCTTTCTGTTACTACTATAATTCTTTTGTTTATAATTATACAACGTCATCAAATGTTTGCTGCATCTTTGACCTTTTGCATGTTTTTCTTTCCTACTTCTTAGTGTCTGTAAACAAGTTGGCTAATTGTACAGCCAAAGGTCATCACTGTGGCCAGCACAAGCAAGCACTAGTGTGGTAAGGTTCATGCTGAGTGGTGGCTCCATGTTTCCTGGCAGAGCAAACATCTTGTTTAAGTTCGCCTTTAGCAGATAATAAGATCTGATAAAGGGGGTGGTTCAATATTTGTTGAAGATTCTGTTAAAACATCCATCCGTCCGTCATTGTGAATAAAGTGTTGGTTAATTGGATAAAAGCAATTGGTGTTCATTTTGGAGTCTGTTGTATGTAAATCATCTGTGATCTCTCAACACTTTAAGAAAAAAATATACTTCAAGTTGCTACCAAGAAACGGTTTCTCAATCAAATAATCAAATTCTAAATACGAGTGTCCCAACTCTGTGAAGTGTGCAGTTAATAATTTCACCGGCTCCTGACGTTTAGTCTTGCAACACTAATTTTCACGAGCTGATTCTCACGGTCTAACCTAGAACCGGGACAGTAACAACACTTTGTTTGAGATGAGACCTTCTTTAAAAGCAGTTTTAAACAAACTTTAAAAAGATGCCTCAAGTTTAGTCTACATTCCTATTTATCTACCTATCTCGCTAGCTATATAGCTAGCTATCTACCTAGCTATCAAGCTAGCTATCTATTTAGCTACTTATATAACTAGCTATCTATACAGTTAGCTGTCTATTTAGCTACTTAACTAGAGAGCTATGTATCTAGCTGTCTATTTAGCTACTTATATAACTAGCTAGCTATCTAGCTATCATGGTGGCAGAATGTCCTGACTTGTTCTTCCTGTAGACCTTTAGTCATTATTGTCATAGAGTTATTGCATGTTTAGGTAATTATTTCACCTGGTTTTGGATGCTGAGCAGCTGTAAAGCCAAAGTTTGTTAGCATAAAGCTTGCACAATGACCCTACAAAGCAGCTTTGATACCGTCTGGTAAAATAATTTATACGTTTTACCAAAATCTGTCCAAACAAAGAAAATGCATTTTCCCTAAAGGTCACGATTAATAGTGTTAATTTTAAATTATACCTCTTTTTTTTTTTTTTTTTTCCTAGCCGTGTGTTTATGTTTGGGTCGATAGCAGTAGGTAGGACTGGAGGGGATTATGTCTCGGGTGCCTCTTGCTCCCAGCTGGGTGTATTCCCCTCAAAATGTCATCAGCTGCTGGATGCGGGATCTGGCATGACCCGGCTAACTGCATTTCATTTGTGGCAAGAGAAGAATAGTTGTTTTTAACTGTATAATTTGGTGTATTGCTGTGAATCGGTTGTATTTACATTTTACCCTGCATAATGCAACAGTATTTTCTTTGTTTCTCCATTTCTCCATACTCCTGATTGTAACTTTCATGACTGTGCTTAAAAAAAGAAAACAAATCACAACAGCAGAGAGGAAAGTAGTGGCTAGTTCTGTTACAGAAACGTAAATAATATGCAAAAATATATTTTGATTTTGATTTAAATGTGCAAAATTTGGAAGCAGCGAGAGATTGAGATCTGTAATACTAAGTGTTAATGTTTCTACAGTTAAAAATAGTTTCTAAAGTTGTTTAGCAAATGATGGTCAGAGGTGACCAGCTTTACTCAGCTCCGCACATCACTCCCAAGACAGTTCCTCTACTTGGCAGAAAAAGTATCATGTAAAAATAATGGAAGACTCATATTTTTTGGTTTATTTGTTTGTTTTTGGGCACAATTCATTGACCTGGACTGGAATGCGTTTTTTATTTCCTAATTTTCTGGTGGCTGACAAGTGTGTAAACAACAGAAATGTCCAGTTTGTTTTTGCCAAACTGTGTCCACGTTTACCACACACGCAGGCTCACTGCTGCGAGGAAAACAACTGACCCAACTGGACACAAACACACATCACTTGGCCTGCTGCGCTGTCCGCTACAATACAGTTATGTTTCCTCTTGCAGCGTTTCAGAAACATCTACAATCGAAATGCAAGGATGTGGCCTCCGGGGTGGAAACTGTTTTGTTGCTTTTTCCACTAAAGAATAATTTTTTGCTTATGCAAATTAAAGCACATCAATGGTTAGGTATGAACTGATGATGGTAGGCTTAATGCATTCCTTGGCCTGTAGCTCCATGTTGTTCCCAAAACAAATTAGGATAACTTCATCGATTTTAAATACTTGGGTATTATTTACAGTCATAAAGATTTCCAAATATTATTACAACTTGCCTGATATGAGCCTGTGACTCTTGCTGGAAGTACAAAGTGCAAAAAAAACATGTATTCATTAAAAAATAAAATAAATTAAGAAAACTGACTCACACTTTATTTGACAGGTTGTGAATAACACTGTCATGACACCGTCATAAACATGACATAACACCTGTTATAAACATTTATGACTGCTGTCATAAAGTGTCATTCGGTAAATCATGACACTTTTAATACAAAGTTGACATTATTCAAAATGTCTTTGTTATGACAACTTGACATTAACCAAGAAATTATGATCTGGCATAAATTTGTTATAAAAGTATCACTGATTAAACTTTAGCTTTAATAACATAAAGCTACATAATTTTTTAAAGTTTAATCAGTAATACTTTTAGAACAAATTTATGTCAGATCATGACATAAATTTTATTGTCACATCCAGACACACACACCCACGCACCCCCCCCCCCCCCCACACACACACACACAGCAAGGTCTAGACTGCCGTGTTGTCTCACCTGACTGGCAACTGCTATCCTTCCCCTTGCTGACCGTAAATCCACTCAAAACAAACCAAACATTTCAAAGTTCCCGTTAACAACATGCTCAGTGCATGAGGGCGTTTGCTTTGGCAAGTCTTTGCATGTGAGTCGGGAGAGCGGATGACCTGTTGGCCTCCTGAGCTCCACTGAGGCGTCACCAGATGAATGTGTGATGAAATCGTGGCAACTTATTTAAAGGTATAACGTCACCCCTGAAGCCCCAGAGGGAGCGCTGGAGGAAATCCCAGGAGGCCGTGCTCTGAAAAACCTTCTACCTTCAGAGGGTCTGGTGATTCACTGACTGTGGTCATGGCTTAAAATTAAAAAGGAAAATAATTATATCACCTGTGAAGACTGCAGTTACAAGCAGAAGACACGTTAGTAATGAAATTGCACAGATATCACACTAGGGCTGGCTGATGAATCGATTTGAGCAATTAATAGAATTTTTTGGTTTTTGGAGATTTGTTTTTGGAAAAATCTGGATTTTTTTTTTTTTTTTTTCACCAACTCCTCAAGTTTTGATTGTTCAGAATGATGCCAGCAAGTCCATGGCGGCCATCTTGTTTTACAAGCGTGTTGTACGGCTTCTGTTTGTTTGGATGTTGAATATCAGGACCAGGCTATGGATTTAATGATGAGAATAAAGATGAAACAATATGACAACAAAGTGTTGACATTACCAGAATAAGGTCATAAGATTAGGAGGATAAAGCAGCAATCTCATGGCAACTCCTGCACAAAAATAACGAAAAGGTCAAAACGAGGAATTTTGAGCATCGTACTCTGTTGTACAAAGTTATACTCTGGTTTAAGTTTTACATATTACAAATACTTCATCTTTTAACACATCAACATGAAATTGTCATCAGTAGCAGGACTTATCATTTTAGACATTCTTCTGGTAGAATTGCACCTTTATTCTGCTAATATTATGACTATATTCTTGTAATTAAACATAAATTCTCATCGTCCGGCACTGATACGCTGTCATGCAACTCACTACTGAAATAAAAGCCACTTTATTGCAAATATTTTCGATAGTTTTTGTAGTTTTGATTTTATGGCGCAGTATTAAGGCCACATTAAGAAAGTATAAAAAATAATAGTAATTAATTACAAGAATAATGTCATAATATCACAACTTTATTCTTGTAATACAATGACTTCTCGAAATGGACTTTTTTCTCTCAATATTATGACCTTAGTTTTTGTAATACTGTGACTTAATTCTTATACTATTTTGACAATATTTTTGTAATTTTATGTTTTTATTTTTTATTATTATGGCCTTACTCCCTTGTACTTTTTTTCAAAAAAGAAAGCAAGAAAAGAAAAATGGATGTAACATCAGAAATCAGAATCTAGTATAAAAATTTTTTTAATTTTATTTTCCAGCCACATCGCCCAGCCCAACATCATACACTTCTCTCGTTCTATTGAGTTTCTCATTTCTTTCTCTCTTTTTTTTCTAGCAAAATTTAAATGATCGGTTTGATGGTTTAGATGAAGATTGGAAAAATGCGTGGAAACGCAGATACTCTGATCAGACATGTGTCCCAGATGGAAGAACAAGGCGTGATCTGATCCCAGCAGTCCACTCCGGCTCTGACATCCCCCCACCTGCAGCAGTGATACTGATAAATATAGTCACTAAGGTAACAGCCCGGCTGACGTGACACGCTGGGAGTGTTGCTGGGACCGCCGATGAATCCGAGGCTTTTCTCACTGCCCGTTTATCCACGCTGGTTTCCACAAGCAGCTCTGTGCGGTCGGACTCGTCGCCCTCTTCTTCACAAACGTTTCTGGGACGAACCTTTGCAATGTGGCATGTCACCGTGTCCATGACCTTTGAACTTCTTTGTTTTTCTAAACTGACTTTGTATACAATAAACATTGCAAACTGACAAAAAGCATGAAGGGGCATTGATCTACAAAATAACTGACCAGATAATAGGACAGCAATAAAAATAAAATCACCAAACGAACAAAAAAAAAAACAAGCAAACAGACAATTATATATTAAAAGATACATTATGATTTTGCTTCTTACAACCAGAAAATAGTAAAACCTGCAATTGCACTCATGCCTCTTACTAGATACTGAATAGCACCAAAAAAAAAGAAAAAAGTTTATTTTAAACTTGAATCTGAAAAGTAGTTTTGAACTTTTTCTTTGTTTTTTGTTTGGTTTTTTTAACAGGAAATAAAAAGCTGGTTAGCAACCAGAAGATGGATCTTATTGCTGTACTGTATTTTTATCAGTGTCCGATGAGACGCTCCAGTGTAAATGTGTGGACATCTGGTCAGATTTGAGCGGAAAACCTAAAGCCTTGAAGACTTTGACAATAATGCAAAGCTACATTCTGTAGACATGTCTGCAAAACAAGGCAGAAAAGCTTCAGGATTTGTCCTCCAAAAGTTTTGTTAACTCATTCTCTGCTGTGATTTCGAGAGCTTTTTTCCTTTGAGATGATTTGGCCTCTTTCTCTACACGCAACCCGTATCTGTCATGTTTTGGTCTCTGGTCTTTGAGGGCAAGCTTTGCGAGTTTGACTGGTGACAGATTAGACTGATGTATCAACATGGGGTCTGTTGCTACTTTCAGTATTTTGCTCTGCTGCAGCAATGCTTCCATGTTTACAGTCTTAACATGGAGAGGTCAGCTTTAAGTCATGCCCCTCTCATGGGAAAGAACCAGGCTCGTTTGTTTGTTTGTTTGTTACCTCCGGTGAGATGGATTATTACACCTCCGCCAAATTTGCTTTAGTCTATTATTTGCTGGGATATTTTAGTCTCACAGCCTACTTTGTAAATCTTTGCTTTGATCCACTTTGCTTTTTAATATAGCGCCAACTGAACTGAAGGCATTCTTGCACCGTGAACGTTCCCTGTTTGTCGCATTAAGAAACGCACAAAAAAATGACGTTAAACACACGTATGTGTATATTTAGATGTGGACACTTCACTACTTTGGTCCAGGCTATTTACTGCAAAAACAAAAGCTCTTACCAAGTATTTTTGCTCTGGTTTTGCATGCAAATATCTTAGTGTGCTTGAAATGAGGCAAAACTAACCCTATAAGTAAATTTTCTGCAACATGTAGGAGTCAATAATTCCTTAAAATTGATTTAAAGAAAGAACTTGTTCCGCTGGCAGATCGTTTCACTTATAATACGGAAAAAAATGTTTCACAGAGCAGCCCTCCCCGCTACTTCTCATTGAAACGGAGCAATGTTGCCATGAATTCCTGAAAGCGGAGATTCAGAAAGAGCAGGAGCTTCTTAAAGAGACAGAAGCTCAATTTCACGGTATTAAATTGCAATGTCAATTTTCTCTTAAGTCATATTTGATTTGATTTATAACAACTGAAGGCAACATAGGTACTAGATTGCATTATAAGATGCTACAATGTGACTGGAAAATGCAAACTATACTACTGAACTGAGCTGTGGGATGCCTCTCTTCAGTAGGGATAGGAAATCTTTTCAGAGTTGATGGGAAGAGGTGGACTGAGCTAAATACAAAGCGATACTGGACCAAGTCCTGTTAGAAGCTGCGTAACTGCAAATTGCTCAATTATATGGTCAACACAACTAGAGTCTCAAAAGCTACTTTTTAAAACATGGACTTAAAACTGCTCTTGGATTCTGGGTGTCCTTCGTTGCATATCTGTTAAACGCTATACAGCGTAGGGACTCAGATGCTGTCTTGTTATGTGTTTATTTTGAGGGGCTGACTGTTTCAGAGGCCGGGTCTTTGAGTGAGAGGAGGGAAGGGGAGAGGCAGGGCCCTGGTAAACACATGGTGTGGAGAGACAGAAAAAGAGACATGGTGGGGAGTGAGCCACTATAAAAGAAACAGTGGGAGCATTCGCTCCAACAAGCCGACACTGGCACACACAAACGACAGACAGAGCTGAAACCTGCTGACGGGGGTTAGAGTCGACACCGGCAGCAATCGCTTTTTCTTCAAGACTGATTTTCTCCATTCTGCCAAGACTTGGAGGTCTGTACTCTGGTCCTCTCTGGCTTTTTTTTTGCTTCTGAGTGGAGAGATTTTTCTCCTCTTCTTCTACCACAAGACTCCCAAAAGAGCAGGAGAGGACAAGCTTGTGTCCGCAGAGGCTGTCTTAACATTTTCATTTCACTCGGGCTCCCGTTCCACCATGGCCGCTGTGCGTCAGATGCCGCCGGAGACCTCGGGCTTCCACGTCCTCTCGGCCCACCAGATGGCCACTGCCACAGAGGAGTTCCCCCAGCAACTGCCTGTCCCCAAGAGCCCGGCGAAGGGCAAGAGTCGCTCCCGCCGACCCCGGGAGGCCCGCTTCAAAACCCAGCCGGTCACCTTTGCTGAGATCGCTGAGGTAGAAGAGGAAGGCTCTTCCCCCTTGGAAGAAGAGAGGGCGCGTCGCTCCTTCCTGCAGTCGTTGGAGAACCTCCGGCGGAGCACGCAGGCCCTTTACTGCCCGGCGGCGACCAATCGAACCCCCACGCCCACGCAGGCCAGCCTGGACTCCAGCGACTCCGACTCCACCCAGTGAGGACTGCAGCTGGAGGTCAACTGAACAGAACCAAACTTGCAGTCCTGCCTTTATGTGTAAAGTTACTGCTGCCACGCAAACTGCATTTAGTTCCCTAACTCACTCTGGCTCGAAAATGCACATCGGACCTTTCCATAAAGACCTCCACTGCTGGCTGGTTTTACAGCTGTACAGAAATAATGTGTAGAGGTAGCAAACAATGCAACATTCAGCACAACGTCTTGTTTCCTACTGTAGTTGTTTAGGAGTAATATGGAAGAGGAAGAGCATTTTCCCATTTTGGAGCTATAGAGCATGTCTGTTTCTATCTAGGTTTTTCTACTTGATGAGCTAATGTGACGAGGATGACTTAAAATGTTAATGTTGTGATTGATTTGTCTGTAAATACATTGACAAAGCAAAATGTCCTGCAGCAAAAGTTAGCTGGCTGGGCCTGGAGCTGTAGAGGACCATCACAGATGTTGTCTGGAGACTCGCAAAGGGGCTTTTTTCCCTCCCCAGCTTCTCAGTTAATGAAATCAGTGCTGTAGCTTTGATTTCTGAGCAGAAATTCCCTTTCTATTTCTCAAAACGAATTTATTTATTATTATTATTATTATTATTATTTGCATAACCAAGTACATTTCTAGATGTAAAGTTGTCGATGACTTCTGGTCACTTTGACTTTCATACAGACGATAATCTTTATATTTTTGTGATTCTATTACTTTGTATGTATATATACATATTTGCTTATGTACTTCAATAAATATTTTCAAGGACGCTGAGCCAATTTCAGATTCACTGTGAGAAGTTTTAAAGAAACTACCAACACATAAATCAACAAGACTTTGATGGCACCTGGAGCAAATGGCAATAACCCACAGTAAAAGGGCAAATGGTTTACAACCTGACTTTTAAAAAATGTTTAGGATTTTTCAATACACTGAGGTTGGGTCCATTCAGAAAACATCAACGTAGGCCAATGTTAACATAGGCTAACATTAACGTAACTTAAAGTTGATGCAGGCTATCATCAACATAAGCCAGGCTTAACGTAGACTAACTTCAACATCAACATTGTCTTGCTGTTCAAATCTTGTTTTCCCACTCTGGGCTTTCTCCTGTTGACCTTGATAATTTCTCCTGGGCCAATCAGAGAACAGAAAGAGAGGTTGTGAACAATGACATCATTTTTTGTGTGTGCAGTCTTAGAATTGTAGTCTGCCTGTAGTTTTAGCAAAGTCAGCAGAGGAAGTTAACAAAGCATGTTGAACACACTTCCAAATATTGAATTAGCATGAACAGCCGTCATGTTCGACTTGGTACTTTTCTTTTTGCAGTGGAGAACATTTCCGGTAAGCTTCATGGCGTTGAACTGGCACTTTACATAGGTCATGGCCAAACATTAGGGATCAGGTACCGTTTAAAACATCATCAGAGTCCTCACCTTACAGGAAACAATCGTTTCTCTTCAGCCAAGAGCCCAGAACCTCTATGAAGAAAAAGTACAAAGGGCTGGTTTTTACCAGGCTAAAGTTAACGTAGCATTAGCCTGCCTTATTGATCACTAAACAAGCTCTGATGTGTGTTTAGCGTCACTGTCCTACTTTAACATCCAATTTTGTCTCACTTTCAACCACCTAGCTGTTGGTTGAAGGAGAAACTGAAGAACTGATTCTTCCTTATTACTCCATCCATCTCTTGCATGGCACCAGCATCGCGATTCCTAAACATTCTTACCTATTTCCTTTCATATTAGGTTCAAAGTTTTGGGTCAGACAATTGAAACTTGGACAAGATGAGAGTTCTGACAAGACGGTAATCTCAAACTCGCACCAAAAAATGGTTTTGGAATGGAATAAAGCAGAAAGACGGGAGAAGCCCTCATCTTAACTGTATATATAGTTATGCTACGTCAAATGATCTCCAGCAATTCCACCATGAATAGCAGTGAAATGTACAGCCAGAACTAGGCCTGTACATTTTTTTGGTAATTGAGCCAAATATTAAACCTTTGAGCCTATATGTACGGTTTATAAAAATGGTAAATGGTAAAACTGTAAAAATATTCAAACTTTTGCCAATCTTTATTTATTATTAATCACTCCATTATAGCTGAAGCTGCAGTATGTAACTTTTATAAGAAATGTTGGGGGTTTTTTGTGTATATTTATTAAAACCATCACCATAGTGCACACAGGCACAATTGACAGCGCTAAGACCCGCCTCCTGGCTCTGATTGGTTGTTTCCAGTTAGCCCTGGGAGAATCCAGAGAAGCTTGATTTTTCTCATAGATCATCTGTTTCATACCATTGTTACAACACAGTGACAATTTCATAAAATATGTAAAAAAAACAAACAAAAAAAAACTTTTTGTAATAAAAGTTACATACTGCAGCTGTTGAGAAGGATGGTTCAAATTCATTGTTAAACGGACCAAATAACACAGCAGCTCCATCAATGAAGAGTGCATGTAAACTTTATCTGCCCATTTGCCTTCAGTGCTTTTGTCGTAAAAGGCCGATTACTTTCCGCTGACCCCGTGTGCGAACACTCAGTACTTGACCTGTATCTGCCGCTCGGCCGGTGACGCACTTTCAATAATGTCAGGTTTTTGTTTTCTCCCAGTGAACTCAGCCACAACACTGTTATGTCTGCTGGAAAACAGGCCAATCAGAGAGCTGCTCCAGCTCCTCTCCTGTTTATTAAAAACAATTTTTTAACATTTTTTTTTACATTATTCCTTTTGTTGTTTGCAAACCCCTAGCAACAAAAACAAGTGGAAATGTCCACCAGAAACAAGCCAAGTCGTGTGTCTTGTTTTCAATGCAAACAGAAGGCAGAGCAGAGGACGTGTTTGATGGAAGATGACGGGTTTATTTTAGCTGGATCAGATGAGAAAATGTTCAAACATGGCAGTGAATAAAAACCGTCCCGGCTCTGTGACGTTAATCAGACCTAATGAGTGATGTCCTCATACAGAAAGATCAGCGTGACTAATATTTCTGGTACGGTGTTTCTGTTTTCTCTTTTTCTTTTTTCTCTGGGACAAGAAAAAGAGTCGTCTCTAGCATCTGCTCTGTGATTCCACCCACAGCCTGGGGAACATTATGCTAAACAACCTGTTTGTGATGAGCTTTTTATTATTATTATTGTCGTTGTTGTTTTTCTCTTGCCCTCATTGCATTTTCATGAATCTGTTGACGTTTCTGGCTCCTGGATAATTCTCTGGAGGATACTGGAGCAAAGAATTATAATTAAAATGCTCAATAGTGCTTTGAGATTTAAAAAAAATATCAAATAACTATACAAAAAAACATTATTTTAAAGCAGAGATGAGGTTTTTACACAAAATGGAGAATGAAATCACATCTACAAAAATTAAATAATCTATTTCTTTCAGCTGGAATTAAATAAACCCATGAAAAGAAGAACAAGGAATTTACTGTAGCATAACAGTGAATTCGCACTAAAAAAGGTGAAGGTTTTACTATTTATTTGTTGAGGAAAAAAATACATATTTTTCAAAGCAAACAAAGCTGAAGTATTTCTTTTAATTTGTAATTCTTTTTTTTTTTTTTTTTTTGTTTATTGAGGTTCCTAGAAACTTTTCAGGAACAAAACATTCAGATTGGTACCCGCAATAAGATAAATAACTCACTGTGGAACGACACACAACGATATTACGACGTGGAAAATCATCTGATGCTCACTTTTAAGAAGAGTGAAGGATCTTTGTCTTTCCAAGTGTTTTTGAAATCTCTGCCTGGCGTCATCAACACCCAAATACCAGCACATTTAAAAAAAATAAATAAAAATTTTGGTGGCCCCTTAATGGGGTTTTAGCAGGAAAATTTTCTGGAATATATGACCAAATAAATACAGAAATTGTTCCCTAAATGCAAACTCAGCGTTTGTGCTTGACAACCAGAATCCCCAAACTTAAATAACCCATTAGCCAACCAGAGGCCTCGCAACTCTGATCACTCTGGAGCAGGGATGTCCAAACTGTGGCGTGCTGGCCACTTTCAGTCCCTGGACAGATTTTCTGTGGCCCCCCCAACTGCAGTTGTAGTCCATTCATTTGTTGGGAGGCAGTGGGGGGAATCCCATGTACATAAAAAACAATTCTAAATCAAAAGAACTTACAAGCTGAAAAAAATGAGCTAAAATCACCTTTTTTCCCGACTCGACAATAAATTAAGCATGCAATAGTTAAATATTTTACTTGAACAAATTAAGTGTTAGTTGTTGTTTTTTTTCTTTTTAGGAAAGGGGTGCCATTCTTTCTTTGGTAAAGACTGCTGTATTCAGACAAGTTTAAGAAATAAATTAAGGGCAAATTTGGACACACCAGAGTCAGCTTTGGTATAAAAGTCACTGCATAAAGGCGTTTTATTTAATATGGAATTAAAGTGAATGCAAAATGTGATAATTAAAAAAATATTCTACCTTACATGCTGCACGGTAAAAATATTCAAACATTTTCTGAATTTTTTTTTTTTTTTTGCCCTGATTCAAATAAAAAAAATCTAAATTTGGAAGGTCAAATTTATATCCCTCTTGAATTAAAGTTTGGAGTTTTCTCAGACGTGACGGTGAGATTTTGCAACTTTAACAAATGCAATTGTTGCGATCGGTTGAGGATGGTCAGTTTCACAAATACTTGTTGATTTATTCCTTAATGTTATTTTTCAGGGTCCATTGACATTTTAGGGTTTTTTAATTTTATTTTTTACAAACAACAAAGTTCAGATATTTATGTTTCCTGGGAGAAGTGAGTCAGGCAGAGTCCAGGTGTGTCATAAATGTCATTTCTGTCACCAAGCTTCATGCTTAAACTCTCTGTCTCCCCCTAGTGGGAGGTCTGGGTCACAAAACTCCCCAGACCTCAACATCGCTGCCCTGCTATGAATGTCTCATTTTCCCCCTTTTTAGGCAATGCAATGCAAACAGAGAGAGAATGCCAAGTTCTCTTGTAAATGACTGATGACCCAAAATGGAAAGCTATTTCAGCCCTACGCATGTTTCAATGTGCCCTTTACTTTTCAGACAAAGATGGAAAAAAAATAAAGGCAATAATAATAAATATATTTTTAAACCTCAATTCCATGTCGCTTCATGTTTCCAAATGATTGAATACGTAAAATACTCCACATTATTTGAATATTTGTGGTAACCTATTGAAACCATCTTTATGACAGGTTAAAATGTTCACATTTGTACGGCCGGTTTTTGGAAGCCATGTTGGATTTGGAGGTCGGGGTTTGGGGAGATCACTGGCTTTGCTTGACCTTTCTGTGAAGTTTTCCAACGTTAATATTTAACTTTTTTAAATCTTCCAAAAGTTTTTGCTTTCTTTGTGTTTGTTTTTAATGGCATAAAGACAACAAACTCTTTTCCTGTTCAGCAGTTTGTCTGTCAGAAAGGTGATAATGCGACGACTTTTTACATTTTACAAATGATTAAAAAATAATCATTTGTGAGGTGTGTATTAATAGAATTAGTCCAAAATAATAATAATAATAATTATTATTATTATAACAATAATAATATTATTGTTATTATAATATAATAATAATAATAATTATTATTATTATAACAATAATTATTATTATTATAATTATAAATTATTTGTTGTTTTTATGGGAAATTATTATTGTTTTGATAATAATAATAATAATTATTATTATTATTATAACAATAATAATAATTATTATAATTATTAATTATTTGTTGTTTTTATGGGAAATTATTATTGTTTTGATAATAATAATAATAATAATAATAATAATAATGATTATTTTCAAGCAAAAACGTGTAGAAAGTGTTACAACTTTGCCGAAACGTTGTGTGAGCTTTCACTGCGTCCGCAGCGCGCTGAATAAGCGCGTGCTTTCTCAGTGCTCATAACGAGCACGCGCGTATTGTGCAGCCTGGGCGGTGCGTAGACGCAGGGGGAACCGTATCTGATGGGGAAACCGGGATCGACGTAACACCTGTTAGAGCGGGGAACGGCTGTCTGCTGTAAAGAAAAAAGATCAATGGGTGCCTTGTGCAGCCGTGAGAGCGCCACTAATCAGCCGAGACTGATTAGTTTTTTCAAGAACAATCTAAAACCCGACTTAATCAGATAATAAATAGCTCCCCCCCCCCTATTTCATATTGTTTTTTAAGTGTTCGTTCTCTGTTAGATCAGGGGTGATCAATACGTCGATCGCGGAAGGTTTTGAGTTGATCTCGACAGCTCAGAAACAATAAGGAACGGGGGGGCTATTTATTATCTGATTAACTCGTGTTTTAGATTGTTCTAGAAAAACTAATCAGTCACGACTGATTAGTGATGCACTCACGGCTGCACGATGCACCCATCAGACAGCCGGTCACCCTGCTAAATCTTTTAGGTGTTTGCGATACCCGACCGTACCCGCCTACTTTCAATACATATCGCATTGAATAAAAAGTGAGATTAGGAAAGATTTTGACTTGAAATATTTCTTGTAAAAGGTTTGAATTAGTGCCGAGATGGACCCCCACTTACTTTGTTCAGAAATATTAGAGATTTCAAAAGAAAATAAAAAACGTGCTGATTTTCGAAATTATTTTTTAAGGCTTTAACAACAATTTTGTAGAGAGAGAGAAAAAAAAAAAAAAAAAAAAGCTAAACGCAACCAATTCCTGTCAATCTCTTTAGTTGACAAGAGACCCCGACCAATGAACGTGTGCATACTGGGCTCGTGACGCGCGCTTGAGTTTACTTTTGACCAATCACACTGGTGTTGTCATGAGTAACCAACCAATTAGATTTTGGAGGCGGAACAAATATTAAAGGAGCGCGAACGGTTAAGAACAGCCATGAAGAAAATGGCGATTTTGTAGTTTAACGTCTTGTGGTCTCTCCAAGCCGTCTGGAAAGTATCTTTTTTTACGTCGCGTGGTGTCTGCTTTATAGCGCAGGCGTTACGTTATTTCAAAGAGAACCGTCAGAACATTCGTAAAGCGTCACATCTGACTGAAGCTGGTCCAGCTGTAGCGTAACGTTGTTGTTTGCTAGCAGGTAGCTGTTATCGTGGAAACATGACGTTAACCAAAACGGCCCACTTAAAACTAAGGTAAAGTTATTGCATGAAATGAAAGAGCGGGTGTATCTGTACTCCTAACCCCGGGACGGCATTCTTGGTCAACATTTGACCAAAACGCACCAAGTTTTTCATGTCGTTTTGCCATTTATTGACTTTACATGTAACAGCATGGCTCTGCACAACCTGGTGTTTGTTATCGACGTTGATTATGAAAATAACGCGTCGGACCATCCACTGGAGGTCCGGAACAATTTCGTGAAACGGGGAGTGTTGTACATCCTGCTGCATTTCGGCTACAAATATGGATTTGAGAAAGTGCGCTGGGGTTACACGTTTTTCCAGGCAAGAGCTGGTCGCAGTGCCAGCGTCATATCGAGAGGCTCCGACTTCAAGGAGCTGCGACACAAAACATTCGAGGACTTTGAGCAAGAGCTCGAAGCGAGATTCGACGGGAAGGATAAAGCGTGTCCTTCCCAACAGAAGCTGCAGTCCAGTAAATCGGTTTCAGTTCAAAACGCTCTGAGGGAAACTCTGCTGGACTTCCAGTGGGACAGACCGGACATCACTTCTCCGACCAAACTTTCACTCAGGCCCAGGAAGTCGAGCTGCGTTCCCGGAAAGGCCGGCGGGTCTCAAGAAAGCGACTCTTCAGGCAGCGGGAAGAACATGGTGTTTGTGGTCTCACGGTGTCCCCGTTCGAGAGCTCATCTTTTGGACTATCTGTCTGCAAAAGACGGCGGCCTGCCAGCAGATGTGACCGATCATATCCTGCCGAAGAGTCTTAACGACATGGTTGCCCAGCAACAAGTTGTTCTGCACTGGCTTGACACCCGTCCACATGTTGAGGTCAGTTCAGAGACTTGAGTGGCACTCCTGTAAAGTCGACCACAGTTTTTTTTTTTTTCATTAAGTCGATCAAAGATATTTTTAATATTGTTAATTCGAAGATTTTCTCTTTTTTTAATTAAGTCGATTAAAGATTTTTTTTTCTTCTTTTATTAAGTCAACCAAAAATTCACATACCACCATCAGGCACATTAAAGTCGTTTGAGGAAAATCTTAAACCAAGATTTAGAAGCTGAAGTTTGAATTTGTGACGGGTTTTTCTCTCAATTCGCACACCATCAACAGTTATACTTATTTTCATAAAACCACAATAATTTCCATGTTAATATCTCATTTGAAAGTAGCAGAGAAACTAGAATTATCTTTTTGTGGCAATCAGCTAGCTTCCATTAAAATTCTGTTTACACATAAGCTTTAAGGGGAAAACAAAAACTATATAGACCGAGGCCTGTCACCATAAGACATTTTGCCCGACAATAAATTGTCCCAGAATTTATTGCGATAAACCATAATGTTGTTTTCGAGACAATTTTCAAGTAATATAATGGTAATTATGGAAGAATAACGCAAAGACACTTTCTCAAAGATCTATAAACATTACATTTTGTATTCATTTAAACATTGGAACTGGAAGACATTTTAAAAATCCAAAACGCATAAACGAAACAACAGAAACAACAAAATAAAATGAATTCTGAAGTCTCTGTAGGCAAAACTGTCTTTCAAAAAAGGAATAGTTGAGACCAAAGCGCCAGACTGAAGACTAGTTTTGGTAGAAAGAGAGAGAAACGAGGAAAACGATGAATCAAGAAAATGACAAATAACGAGTTTGTTTTAGTGTATCGTGCGATTAATTGATTTATTGTTTACTGTGACAGGCCTGTAAAGACCCGTGGAATAATTTAGAGTATTATTGAAAAGAAACGTCATCACCACAGTGAAACACATTCTATAGACGCACAGAGGGATGTTTTTTGAAGTCATGTTTTCAGCATTAATTTTGAAACGTTCCTCTCCGCTCATCTCCTGTGGAACCTTTTGTCTCGTTTCAGGTCATGAGTTGTGAGGACAGCTTTGGTTCCGACAAGCTGTCCGCAGTTCTGGCCCAAGTGGGCGGCAGAGTGATCCCCCTGGTGGCTCTGTTGAACCTCTGCTCCAATCACAACTCCGACCCGGGACTCGGGAGGGAATCCTCCCTGTTCAGCTCCAGCGTGGGCTTCCTGCTGTCGTCAGAGAGGCTGTACCGCCTGGCCTTTCCTGCCGCAGACGCTGTTCTACGATGGGATCACGGTTCGTGGAAACGCAGAATGTTTTCCAAAGCGTTCCAAAATATTGATAATTATTGTAACTTGAGTCATTTATCCAGATAACGTTTTTTTTTAAAAAGTTCACTTTACCTGTAAATAGATCTGGGAGATAAAGCGATGTTGATGATCAGTTAAAGTCTGGATTTTTTATTTTTTTTCCCCACCAATGCATTCCCTGTATTCCCTGAGTTCAGAGTGATGTCGCCACACACACACACACACGCACACACACACACACACACACACACAAACGACCATCTTGTTCCACAAGTGTGTTTTTACAGCTTCTATTCATTTGGACCTTGAATCAGGTCAAATCATAAAAGGGATGACTGAAGTAAAAACCAATTTTAAAAGTAGTTTATTTAATTTGTACTTTATCTTTAAGGGGGAAAAAAATGTAGACATTGTATTTTTAAGCCATATAAGTTATTAATCGTCCCAAAAATAAACTGAAACAATCTTTTGTGTTGCTTCTCTAAAACATGACCACATGAAACACAAACAGTACCATTAGGATGACCAAACATGTTGTGAAACAACTAAACATAGATTATATTTACAAATAAAGCATGTCTGCATATATTCATAAATAAACTTGCTGATTTATTTTCTGCATTGTGTTTTTTTATTCGTTACTAATCTAGGAAACGCATCTCACAGCTGCCATGTTGTGGTGGAGCCAGTGTGCCGAGGCCAGCGTCTTCTGCAGGAGTCTTCAGAGGTGTACCTGAAGGGGGCGCTGCCAGGCTGGGACCCCTCATGCCTGACTCAAACTCCCACAGAGTCCTGGCTGCTTCAGCTCTCCAGCAGCAGTGACCAGGAAGCGGCTACCTTCCTGCCTCTCTTCACACAGCTGTCCGCTCTTTCACTTCACGTGGTGAGAGGCCAGAGAGAAGCTGACATTTAACCATATGATAGTTTTTATGGAGATTATATAACAATGGAACTGAAAAGGTTTTTTTGAGTAAAATTTAAAGAGTCATAAGTTTTAGACGAGCTGTCTCCACATGTGAATATGTATCCTAGCATGTGACACGGATGTGATTCTGCAAATACCAAGCAAAGACACAAATTCTCATGTGAAGCTTTCTTTTCTCATAAAACACAAAGATTATGCACAAGCAGTGTATCATCTATAAGCAGTGTATGCCTGCAGTTATTGATTATTTTAGTAATTGATTAATCTGCTGACAAACCGGGGGATTGCACATTCTACAAATTTTTAATTTAACCTCTTAATCAAAACAGCAAAATATTAAAAATACACTGAAAGATGCAAATAAGCAATTTTTTTTAACATAAGAAAATAAATATTTAATTACCTAAAATGCAATACAGTGAAATTCATATAGAGAATCTGAATTGAGTGAAGCTCAAAATAGTTTTTGGCTAAAACCGATTTACGGACAAAAGTGATTTTATCTTTAATGCAAAAATTTAAATATTTTTTGCACTTTTGGTTTAATTAATGCCAAACTGCTCTGAAATTGTTTTCTTTTCACCAACTGACCCTTTTTTGAGTCTGTGTGCGCCAGTTAACTATTAATTGATTACTAAAATAACTGGTGATTGTTTCAATAATCAGTTAATCATAATTAATACGATTAATCGTTTCAGCCCTAAAGCAGTTTTCTGCCTTAGTCGCACCTCTGTAAGGTGGAAATCTATGATGAAGCTATGATGACCTAAAACACAACAACAAAATGCAGCAATGAAAGTTAAACAAGCTTGTTAAAGTCCAGTCTAAATATTGCTTTTGTTTTTGTTTTTTGTGTCTTAAGTTAATTACAGTTAACCTGGAGTTTTCTCCTCCAGGTTAGTTCTAGCGCTAGCTCAAAGCAAGGGCACAACTTCTCCTTTTAATGTAGCTCTTAAAAATAAAAATCAGATCTGTCTTAAAAGCCGAGCTGCGTGGGGTTAAACCTCAAAACGGAACCAAAAATGAAATGTTTTCAAACACAAACGGAATGAGAGCATTTAACGCAGCACAATGTCTGATGTTTAAGCAAAATAATTTTTCGTTTGGCCGATTTCAGACTTTTCATTCCCTGCTTTAATTGTTTCTGCAGCTTTCTGAAGTCAGTCACAGTGGGCTGTCGTGTCCCGCCATCTTCTCCCCGCTGTCCCCCTCCACAGCTCTGCTCACCATTCTCCAGCCGACCATCCTCCAGCACGACCAGCTGCTGAAGACGAACATCTCCGCCCTCGTCGAAACGGAAACCTCTGCTGACCTGCCGGATGTGGTGAACAGCGTTCTGGGCGTGGTCTATGACATCATGAACCAGGACGGCGACGGGACCGACGGTAGGAATTAAGGCAAACTGAACCTGAAATGATTAATCGTATTGATTGTGATTAATTGATTAGTCAAATAATGATTAATCATGATTGATTGTTTATTCAAATAATCATAAATTAATTTAGTAATTCATGAGTCATTAACTGGAGTATTCACACTCAGAGCAGTGACTCAACCAAAGTTGTTAAATTAAAAAAAAAATCTACATTTTGCATTTAAGATTAAAATAAGAAAGTAACCTTTGTCTAAATATGCCAGAACTCAAGTAGCAGGTTTAGCTTCATCCAGTTCAAATTCTATAAATAAATCTCCTATTCAGCACGTTTTGCTATCCAATTATTATTCTGTTAATTCAAAACTAATCAAAATATCAGAATAGTAGAGAAATACTCTTTATTATTTCACAGCGGGCAAAGTTTACGTAATCGGTAGCATGCATAACAACAAGAAAATGTATGAAAATAAGAGTAAGAGACTGTACAGTAAGGACAAATTTACAACATAAGACAAATACTGTTGGCCTTTGGACCACTGAGTAACACTGAGTCCCAGATAAGACTCCACTGACAGTTTCTGCAACATTCACCGAACATCTGTAGGGTTCATGTGTGCGTATGCACATTGTCCTTCCGCTCAACTTTCTATGAATGTTCTAAAACCTTTTAAAAATATTCAAACTTTGTGAGACACTGAATTTTCTGTTTTCGTCATCGGTGAGTCGTAATCGTCAAAATGACAAGAAATAAAGACTTAAAATATTTCACTCTGTGTAATGAATCTGTATGAGTAACAAATGGCCTTCTGTGTGACACCAGTTAGCACTTTTTTTCTGAGCTTGGGAAATTGTCAAATATTCTTAAAAAAGACCTCATTTGATTTGTAATTATCAAAGTGTTAAGAGTTTTTGCTCAGTTTAGCTGACTTCAGATGTTAGTACGTATTGTATGTTGTCTGAGAATCTGTCCCTGATATGTAAATAACGTTGGCGTAGCAACATGTTTTAATGCGAAGCTCAGTTTAAACGCCGTACTTAAATTTGCTTTCGTTTGTTGTAAAGACGAGGTCAGGGACCCTTCTGCACCTGAGTGGGCCGTGCAGGAGCTGAGCCACAGGCCACCCACAACACACACCTTAGAGGCCTGGTTCCCACAGTCGGATCAGTCAGGAGTCAGCACCAATTTAATGGAGTCAATAAGGTACAAGAGGAATTCTTATTTATTTATTTAAAGGCTGCTGCTGTTGCTGTAGGCTTTGTTTTTTCAGTTGCATTTCTGGCAGTGGTGATGGAATATCTGCCTAAAATGAAAACTCAAGTTACATCACAACACAAATTGTGTTAAGGTGTCTCTGTATATTTGTTACCTACAGGTTCCCAAAGAAAGGGTTTTTGCTCAGTATTGGCTGCTTTTTTTTAATTTGTACTGTTATAAACATACCTATCTGCTTAATATTGTTTTGGTTTTTGAATTTTTTTTATTTGAAGAAGCAGCTTCTGTGTGAAACAATGTTACATTGTGAGGAGAGCAGAAGAAAACATAAAAACAGACTTTGACAGCTTTAACTTTTATGTAATGATTAAAAAAAACATTTTCCTGTCATTAACAAAATATTTTTTTATACAGCGTTTTATAAATAACTGCTTTAACATGTTTCCGATAACAAGAAATCTTGACAAATTTGTTAACACATAATCTGAATCTGCTTTGAAGGCTTTACAATTACTAGCTATGTTTCTATTCACCATATTATTGTGCAATTTGACAAAAATAAATTGAGATGATTTTTTTTTGGCCGTATAGAAATCTGTGTAAAACTGCAGTGGAAACACTACTTTCCCATCACACAAGTCACATGACCAACAGCCAGATGTTGCCACTGGTCCAAACCACGAAGACAACAGGAAGTAGTTGGAGGATGATGCTTTTTAATGACTTATCACACGAACAAAATGACTCCCATGTGATTTTAATCGCGTTTCTTATTTAACGGAAACACTACAATTGCAAAATTGTGTTTTTTTTTGACATTAGTGAAATACCGACAAAGTTTGAAACGCAACTGGTGTTGCACTTCATCTAAATTTACTCCCGGGTCTGGAACATGATGACAATAACGTGAAGAAAGGAGAAACAAACGTTTTCTTAAATGATTGTTTGCAGATTGCTCCACGCCGTACCAGATGAGGGATCGGCTGAGGATCTTTTTGAGGCTCAGCAGGATCTGGTCAGAGGTCTGTCTGAACTGTACCAGGAGTCGGTCAGCAAAAAGGGGAAGAAACGTACGCAAACTCCTTTTTCTTATTTAGATTATTATTCTTTCCACCTCCTACTCAAAATTAAGCTACTTTAAAATCCAAAGCCATTTTTAAAAGATATTTTTGTCCTACATTCACCTTTTATGGTTCTTTTCTGTCTTTTTTTTTTAAACCTCCTTTTCTTTGGCTCTTTGCCCTGCAGGAGGCGCCCATCGTACGCCGGTGAAGCAGAAGATGAAGACGATGAGTCGCTCGCTGCAGATGCTGAACGTGGCACGGCTGAATGTGAAAGCTCAGAAGAGTCAGAGTGAGGCCGAGCCGCCGGGCGCCGACAGATCTGGGAAGAGACGACTAAGTGACAGGAACAAACCCGCAGCGGCGAGCGTGCACAGTAGGTCAAACTTTAAAATAATTTTTTGCTATTTGCTTGTATAACATATTTCATATTAACTTTTGCTATTTTGTTTTTCTGTTTCTCAGGTTTTTCTAGTGAGAAAGAGCTGCTCTGCCACTTGAAGGCCGGTTACGACAAGACAGTAGCAGAGAGAGACTCGTCTCTCCTGACCAGCGCTCAGCAGCTTCTCAACGCCATAAAAACGTTTCTGACTGCAGAATCAGACTGGGAGGTGACACAATGTTGTTGTTTTACCTTATAAAGATTTGTTTTTGTTGCAGACCAGGGCTGGGTGATAAATCAATTTTATTGAGCTTTTGAAGATGTCATTTTTGTACAATCTGGAATTATTTTCACCATTAAGCTCTTTTCATATTTTCATATTTTATAGTGATGTCAGTGCAGCCATTTTATTTTTATTTATGTTTGGAATTCTGGTCAACTTTATGACCAAGGTTCAGGCTAAGATGTTTTTGTTTTTATTTACAAAAATAAAATCATAATTTTACCAGAATAAAGTCGTAATTGTCAACAATAAATACCAGCATGTTTAAGTAGGCCTGTCACGATACCAAATTTTGCTCAGCGATTAATTGTCTCAAAAATTATTGCGATAAACGATAATATTGTTTGAAGACCTTTTTACACTGATTTAATGGAAATTATGTAATAATGCATGCTAAAGATAGATACACTTTGTTTTTAAAAGAACACTTAACACTGGAACTGATAAACAAAACA